>CAAKHF010008955.1:30921-63996 GCA_901007745.1 Hippocampus kuda
GAGGTGGGGGCCCACATGCTGTAGCAATGATGGAGGGTCGACAGATGAAGATGATTTGGAGGAAAAAGATGAAAGGATGTGGGGGTGAGATGAGAATTAGGAGAGATGGGTGGATCGCTGGATCGAGGATGACGAATAATCATGACAATGGCACTCAGCAGACCTCCACCAAGGCTTAACACCCCGAAACATGTTCATCTTAAAAAATATAATTAAATAATTTACAAACACCCACACAAGGAGGTGAACTCCAACATTTGCTCATTTTAAGATGCATTACGGTACATGATGGCATTAAGCTAGCAGACTTTCAAGAGAGAATGTTTCACTCATTTGGCTCAATAAAGGTTGAGCAAACAGCAGTAGAAGGTGAAGGCCATAAAACGGAAGGAGAAGGAATTAGCAAAGATCAGACAAAAGGCAAAGTTCCTCCCAGATATTTAAAATGAATAGAATTCTTTTTAATTGATGAATTTGAGACTTGAATTTGGAATGGTTTGGTCAAGAAACGTGTAAGGAAGAGGTACATATGCAAAATACCTCCGAATTAAGAACCTTTGTGAAAATTTGCTCATTTGGGGAATGGAAATGGTTATTCATGACCAGAAGAGTTTTAAGAATAAATGATTCGAGAAACGTGGGAATTATTTCGTAAGAAGTGTGGAATTTTTTTCTTTTTTGGCTTTGCTTCTGAATTTCATTTACTGTTGTGTTTGTAAATGGTTGCAGGTGCTTGCGAAAACCAAATTGAGCTGCCTTGTGTATGAAATGTGCTATTTAAATCAAGCCACCTGACCTTCTCTTATTGGATTGTCGAAAATAGTTCTGAATGAGGTGAATATTTCAAATTTGGAATGGTTTGAATCAGACAAGAAATGTGGAGGAAGGTAAACATATAAAAGATTTCTTAATTGGGGGCAATTTTATCATGAAATTTTGGTCGTCTGAAGAATAGAAATAGCTTGCAAGATGTCCCAAATGAACGAAACAGTTTGAAGTTTGAATAGTTTGAATCGATCAAGAAATGTGGAAGGATGTGCTGAATGTGTAAAACATCTCTTATTTTGAGAATTTTATTGTGAAAAATGTCAGAATTTTATCAAGTGTGACTTTTGGGAAAGTGAGAATTATTGTAATATGGAAAATAGCCTCCCAAAATGTTCGGAATGAAATGAATATGCTTGAATGGTTTGAATTGGTCAGGAAATGTAAAAAGAGGAGGAAATTAAAATCTCTTCATTGAAACTTTGGAGGTGCATATAAAATGAGTGAGAAGGACATAGACAATGTCAGGCAAAAAATAAATCCCTTCCAGACATTTTCAAAAGATGTTGCAGAGGATGGTTGGATTTATAGACACGGGGGAAGCAGCAACATGAGCGATGAGTGCATTTCACATGTCATGCGTCGTCTCCTCGCACCACTTAACACTCGCTTTACACACACAAGAGCTGCGAAGTGACGGTGCTGTCAAATATTCATGCAGTACAAGGCGGCTTTCACCACCTCGCCCCGGTCTGAGTTGCCACCTAACCTCCCAATAGCAACACCACTCCCCTCCCTCTCATGTCACTTTCTCTGATGGCGAGGGAAGTGACAACCAATGGCGCCGACATGGATTTCTCTGCATTAGACGGCCAAGCAAACACATAAGTGCGACGAGTCGGGATAATGAGATTCAACAAAGAGAGTGAAGAAAAGACTGCCAGAGCGTGCGGCACCATCCAGGGAGACCGCGGAGACTTTCCAGTCAAACAAAGACGAGCGAGAGGGGACGGTGCAGGACAGAAGATGCTTAGATCTTTTATTGACACACCCTTCGAGACTCTACATGTTTTTTCATTGGACAGTAACAACATAAAATGGAGGCCGTCTAGTGGGATGTATTGTGTTGTGTTCGGAAGTGTGTTGTGAGTGGCGAGGGACAGCTAGTTTGAGATGCACAACACTGCATTATTGCAACTTTCATGACTTGGTGGATTGCTCGGAGTCAGAGTGCTCACACTAGTCACAGGAATCAGACCGTGCTAAAGCATGGTACGACTTCTCCTAACCTTTACCGACTGCTCCTTCTCCATGCACTCGCCGTATGTTCTAGGGCAGGGGTCGGCAACCCAAAATGTTGAAAGAGCCATATTGGACCAAAAATAAAACACAAACAAAAAACAAATATGCCTGGAGCCGCAAAAAGTGAAAAGCCTTACATAAGCCTTATAATGAAGGCAACACATGATGTATGTATCTATACTAGCCTACTATCAAAATGACTAAGTTGGCTACAAATACACGATGAGGTTTTTTTTTTCACTGCAGTGCATCCTCTAGAGCAGGGGTGCCCAACCTTTTTTGACGGAAGATCTACTTTTCCATCACCCAACCTCTCGCGATCGACCAGTTAACGCAAACGAGCCTTTACTCCGGAGCAAATTTTTAAACCACCTCCTTGAGCAGGGTTAAATTTGCTCCGGTTTAAGCTGTTTTCAGGGGTTACACCGGTGTAACTTTGTACGTGTGAACGCTCTACTGGGGCAGCCCCGGCGCTGCACCGGAGCAAAAGTTGCCGTGTGAACACCCCTTTGGAGACGGAGAGGCTCCTGTTTTCCTGTCATTGTCAGCAATGGAATTCCTAAATGGAATGGAAAAACGGGATGCTGAGCAGGAAGCTTTGACTACTTGACGAATGGCTTCATTGTTGGACAAAAGTTTTACGTTGGATGCTTGGCTTGGTTGTTTTTGCTTTTTTTATTCTAAAAGGTTGCCGGTTGACCGTGGCGGGAAGTAACAAATTCTTGTCGTCTGCTTGTGTTCAGACAACACCGCATACGTCCTGGTGAAACAGGGACCGTTCAACCTGGACGATCCCACAGATTACAGCGTGGATGTGAGCATCAGCGATGGAGGTCGACCCATCCAGACCAGCATCACCAAACTGGCCATCAAGGTCTGTATTTGTGTGTCTGTGAATCACAAAAAAAAAAAAATCGAACCCGGCGATTCCCTAAGTTTACATTATGCCACCTTTTTGTAGGCGTGCCGCTGCGATGTCAGACGCATCCCGACGCAGTGCAAGGCCGTGGCTCAGAAGATGGGAGTGAGCGTCCACGTTCTCATCGCTATTTTGCTTTGCATACTCACCATACTGGGTCAGTTCTAAAAACTGGAAAAAAAAAACTAACAAACAAACAACAACAACAAAAAAAACCCCAACATAATTTATTTGGGCAGGGATTCTTTTGTGCACCACTAGAGGGAGCTAGCATACCATTAGTCGCTCCGACAGAGCAGCGACGCGGGAAAAAGACATAAAATAAGGAGAAGAAAATTGCTTTGCAACACGAGTGAATCTCAGGTGTTTAACTTCATACTCCAGTACCGGCTTTACACTCTCTGTTTTCGTGCACACAGCCGCCAAGCCACTTGGATATTATCCAAGAAGTTAGAAAATTTGCTGCTTGATTTTCATCCACCATTTTAGATCAATGCCTTTCACACAAAACTTAGACAAGGAAGGGAGCCCCTTTCCTGCAGCTTGTCAGACAACGACAGTTTTCAACATGACGAGCCAGGAGAAGTAAGTGTTAAACATCACATGCTGGTGCCCACTTTCATCTCTTTCCCGTCTCATTTAAAAACAATGAAGGAAAACAAAAAAAAATAGGCGGTGTCAAAGGGGCTAGAAGGGCAAAGAAGTTAACTCAAGAATTTCCTGACTTCTGAGGTGCTTCCAACCGAGCAAGGTGGGAGAAGTCATTGTTGGGTTGCCTTTCACACAGACCCTGGATAGGGTCAGAAAATAGGCAATGCCTTTCACACCAAGTTTCCAGTAAATTGGCCCCAAATATACAGTGAGAGTTGCTTTCAACACAATGGGAGCGGAAGAAAAGTAGATCCACTCTCCCAGCTTTCTGAGATCGCCTTTCACACAGTCACCATCAAGTCTCTGTTACACCCCTCATACCGATACTGTGTCTATATTTACAAAGGCAGAAAATTTGTTGGACTTTCACTCTTCTAGGACTTTCACACAGAACAGCGACTGGTTGAATGTTGCTGCTTCTGAAATATATCAGAAGCCCCTTTTACACAAAGGTTCTCTAAAATTGCCAGATCAATACTAGTCCTGCCGCTGGTAGTATCTACAAAAACATATAGAGAAAAGATGTAAAATGGGCTGCGGGAAAGAATCTAAGGGTGATGTGAGAATATCAATATATGGTATGTCACCTTGGCTTTCCCACTGTCCCCCTTTCACACATCTGCTGTCAAACCTAACAATCCTTAAATTAGCGTTGACTTCAACCCCATGTCATGTTCTCGCCCTTTCTTTGCCATCGACAACATTTCACGCGGTAAAACTTAACCGCCTCCCGGTGTTGTTGGTTTAATGAATAATGCAGGGACAGACGCGGAAAACAACGCCCGCGGTTTCCAACGCGCTGCTATTCTCTTTGATACCTTCGCCCCCCTCCTTGCCATTCCGTCTTGTACTTCGGCTCAATCAACACACTAGTCACGGCGCGGGATGTTGGTGGGGGAGTACAAATACTTTTTTGCTGTACTTGAGTTTGTTTCGTCAGGGATCAAACCGAGTATTTATTTTTCCTGAAGATTGACCTGAATACATATCTGCACTGTCTGCTCTTTACTTTGTCAAAATATGATTGTTATGAATGATGACACACACAAAAAAAAAGAAAAAAAAAGATAGGCAAACGTGGCTGAGATTTTGTTGGCTTATGATCTTGGGGTCTTCTAACAAAGAGATGCGGGATGGAATGAAAGAGAAAATTGTGGGAAAAGTGTGCGAAGAATAGCAGCGTTAATGAAGAGTTTATCAGCACTTTAGGTGCCGTCTGCTTATCAAACAGCGGCAAACATTAAGTGGATGAACTATTAATATGCTCCACTTCTTCTTTTTCTTCTCGAGTCCCACTGGGTCGCCTTCTCTTTATCAAACTCTCTCACCACAGGCCAGATTAACTATTTAACGCTCTTGTCATTATCTGCCGCGCCCTGAAGCAATTTAGCGACGTAGCATTAGCTCTCTACTCGCCACAAGTCGCATTTGACCCCCCTGAGAAGAGAGAGAGAAAAAAAAGAACATTTTCTCACTGGTTTGTTCGTCTTTCTTCCCCTTTTTCTTCTTCTGAGTCGGCTATCTGTCAGGCTTAATAAAGTGCGGAGCATGTGTTGTAAAAGATTAATCTGTTGCTTTCCCAAGCATACTGGAATGAGGCACGCTCGCCCGGCGCTAAAAGGCAAAGCTAACGTCGAACGTCCAAAGAGAGAGCGAGAGAGAGGAGTTCAAATCAGGACCCCAGAGCGCGTGGCCGTAATCTAATGTCAGACGCGTCCTTCACTTCCCCCTCCTTTTTCCCATTTGTGTCCTTCCCTGCCTGTTCCTCCCTTTCTTGCTTTGCCCTTTACATCCATCCATCCTTCCTTTATGAAGTCAAATTTTTGCCGCAACAAAATGAAAGAAACTATTTGTATTGTTTTGCTCTCCATTTTCCCCAGATTTTTTTTCTTGCAATATTTTGTGTCCATAATTTCCTTCATCTGTACTCTGCTTTTCCTCCTCGGCCATTGCGTGGTTCTTTCCTTCGCTTCCCCCCTTGTCTTTTTCTCTTACTGTTTGCTCTTCACTTACTGCCCTTTCCTTCTGTGCCTTCTTGCACTTTGTTTTCACCACTTCACCTTCGTCTTTCTTCTCTTGGTTTTACATCCTGCCTCCTGACACATCACCTTCTCTTTTCCCCACCATTTTGCTCTTTTGCTTTATGTCCTGCACTACTTGTACCTTCCTTTTATCTTCCCTCTTCATTCCTTCCATCCCCTTTTTAACTCATTCAATACCAGCCAATTCTGGACCAAGTCTGAAAAGACGTTTAAAAACGTCTTTGGGAGTGAATGAGTTAATTGGTATTCGGTTACTCCTGTTTTCCTTTTCCTCATTTCTCTTTCTGTCATCCTGCCTCATCAACCTTCACTTCTGGCCTTCATTGCTCTTTGTCCTTCACTTCCTCCCTTCTTCTGTGCCTTCTCTTGCTTTTTTCCTTCACTTGCTGCCTTCATTTTGCTTTTCGTCCTTCACCTCCTCCTGCCTTCTGACGCCATTTGTTCTTCACGTTCGTCCTTTGCTTTCTCCCTCCTCTTGGTTTTTATTCATTTCTTCCCACCTTTGCTCTTTTGTTTTCTTGTATCCTTCACTCCCTTCCTCCTCCTCCTCTGCTTTCTTTCCTTCATATTCACCTCTTGTGTTTCTTTTCTTGATTTCTGTCCTGAACACTGCGCCTGCTTCCATAACTTCACTTACTTTCTCTTGCATTCCCTCTTCCTTCCCACCTCTTTCTCATTGATATTCCCTCCATCCGTCTTCCCGTCCTTGCCGAGTTGTCGCTGTGCGTTTTTAGAGCTATTCGTGCTGGAGGCAAACTTTGCAGACACCTAAAACCGTTCGGCTGCTCATTTTCCCGTCTGTTTTCCAGGCTCACTCCCTCGTTAACGCACCGCCCTTTTTTCCTCTTCCTTCTTGCTCGCTTCCTTCATGGCCCCATTCTCATTCCTGCCCTAATTTCCCCACATCTTCACAGAAAAGGCTTGGCTGACCGCTTTAATCTTGCCAGCCCGAGTTTTCACGCACTCGCTAATCGCGCCTGTCTGTCAAACATCTAAAAATTGCGGGGACAACTTTTCCTCGGGTTCCAAGAATGAAGCGGTTGGTTTCTTCTCCCAGAAACTGAAAAAGTGTGTCTTGTGTCTTGCAGTGATCGTTATCCTATTCGTGATGAAGAAGCGCTACCATAAAGACTCGCTGGCCGGCATGAAGAATAGTGGCGAGATCCACGAGCAACTTGTCACCTACGACGAGGAGGGCGGTGGCGAAATGGACACCAACGGGTATGTGGACATAAAAACGTACTTCTCACAACATAGAATTCGTAATCGCAAATCATTTTGACTAAAAGGTAACCCAGGTATACGAATCAGTGCATTTCTTGAGATCACAAGATATGGTATACCGAAGCCGAGCAAAAGTGAGAAAATGTTAGTGTTTGTGTGTGTATTTGCTTTGTTAGCAGTCTACTTCGTGGTTCCTGAAGGATGATGTCAGCACTACGACCTATTTGATTTCGGATTGTTCCATTCTCATGATATTTACTAATCCAGTGAATCCCAGCAAACTCGCGGATCGGCATTCGCAAATTTACCTATTGACAGATTTTTTTTGGGGGGGGGAAACCAATTCTTTATTATTCTCTGAAAAACTTTTTTTTGTGCTTGGGAAAAACAATTTGCACTACTGATCTTGGTGCAAAGGATGATCCGAAGTGAGTTGAGGAGATTCATTTAGACAAACGTAATCCCTTGGTTAGGTATGTAAGGGTTAAAAGCGTATTGCCATTTTTTTGCGATCTTTGACGCCACTTTTTTTTCGTGTATCAATATTTATTTGCTGACTTAGTCACGCGAGACACAGTGTACTTGAAGAAAAGCCACATGGCGTATTAATCCTCCTCCGTTTGCAATATTTATTCCGTCTGCCGCGTCCTATCATTTACTGACCCAGTTTAGCTGAAAGGAATCATTAAAGTTTTATGTAATCTGAATCCAATCTAATGTGAAGCCTATTAAAAGGCGCCTGCTTAATGCATCGCTCATGTTTAATGTTCAAATAGCATCACCGTCACAATCCTAATTGGCCAATTATGTTCAGTTTGTTTCCAAGGCTGTCATTGGGTGGCCTTTCGGTCACTGTGCAGCATTTTGATTGGTTTTACCTGCGTGACTGTTTAACCCGTGTGACCAGATGAACCCTTTTACCGTTACGTTGTTTTTGGTACCAACAAAGACACATAAATGACCATATTTGTTAATTTTAGTGGGGAACTGTTGATTGCTTTTAAGTAAGTCCAGAGTCTTGTTTTCCCTGGACATTACGACACTTTGGACTGTCAAAATGTCGTCCTATCTCACATTAAGCTTTGATTGTTTTACCGAAATGACCAGAAGTCCACATTTCTCAGGGTCTGTCCACTTTTAAAAAGGTACTTCACTGAACACAACCACCATTTTTTTTCGCATGTGTGACCAGATGAAAACAAATATTTGAAAGTGTATTTTCCAATTTTAACTAATGTGTTGGTTGTTTTATCTGGGTGATCAGATGGTTCCTGGATTTCCACTTTTCAGGCCAGTAAAAAGTCAATTCAATTAATAATTTTTGCAAGCATACAGTATTTTTTTTTATCTTAACTATTGTGTGGTTTTAATTCATTGACCGAATCTCCACTTTTCACAGGATATTTCCTCTT
Source organism: Hippocampus kuda (assembly GCA_901007745.1). Taxonomy (NCBI): domain Eukaryota; kingdom Metazoa; phylum Chordata; class Actinopteri; order Syngnathiformes; family Syngnathidae; genus Hippocampus; species Hippocampus kuda. The sequence continues at coordinate 39,237 of CAAKHF010008955.1, forward strand.
TTAGGCTTTTACTCACAATTAATTTTACAGTAACTAACAACTGCAATACGCCCAATTCACACCTTGTGAGATTTTGATTTAGTTGTTTCTCGCTAGACCCCTAGAATACTATCATGCATTATTCCTCCCTCCTCCAGGTACGACGTCTCCATCCTGACGTCAGCATTCCACGACGGCTCCCTCCTTCGCCACCCGGATTGCCTCCCCCACCCGTCTCTCTACGCCATGGTCCAGAAGTCCCAGCCACACCAGCACCAAGTGCAGCCCGCCTCCGCCGGCAAGGGCGACATGGCGGCCATGATCGAGATGAAGAAACACGATGCGGACTACGACCGTGAAGGCTTCCCGTACGACACGCTGCACATCTATGGCTATGAGGGGCCTGAGTCCATAGCGGGGAGCCTCAGCTCCCTGGGAAGTTCTTCCAGTGGCGGCTCAGACTCTGACTACGACTTCCTGAGCGACTGGGGCCCCAGGTTCAGGACCCTGGCTGAGCTGTACGGTGTGGACGATTTGGACTACTACCACTAGTTGACCTTTTCATCATGACGCCCGATGTACTTCCGGGTGGCAAAATCTCAGATGGCACCACAAGTAAACCAACGTGATATCTCACCACCAAGGAAATGTAGGCATCATGAACATGATCCTAAAGAAATTGGAAAATTAATTGACTTTTCTGTGGCTCTGTCTAATGAGACAGCCTTTTTGCATGATGGTATAATAGAGAATGCGCCGTAGAGCTACCGTCAGCTGGCAGGCTAGCCATTTTCCTAAATTAGTCAAAAACAACCCAACCCAACATTTTACATAACGCTGTGAGAAAATGCCTTCCAAAAACCCCAACCACTGGTCCTACTGGAATAATCTGATGGCACAAATCCCACAAAGCTTTTGTCATAGTTTCAGTTTACATCAGAGGTAATCAATCGCTTTTCTGCCACCCGGAAGTACCCTGGCGCCTACTGTTTATTTTCAACAACAGCCATAAAAACACCAACAAAACAACACACTTGAGCAGGAATGGGAACAACAGCCGACTTTTTGTTTCTGGACACAGAACTTGGCGAGTCACATTTTCATCCTTCTCATCCAATCGAATCGAAGGATGTCCCATGAGGGGGAGTGGCCGCATGAGCACAAAATTGCGATTTAAGGACGCAATTAGAGCCAATTAGATTTGACATCTGAGCGTGTTTATTCAGCGCGCTTTCTTTTATGTTGTACTTTTTGTCTTTTTGTACACGTGCACTCATGCACATCCATACAGTACACACACACAAAATGTCTACTTTACTAGGGATGCCAGCACAATCTACTGGAACCCAATATGAAGACAATCATGCGCAGCTTTGATCGAAGCTATCAGAGGTAGCTTTTGTCCGGGATCATGCAGGTGTGCCTAATAAAAGTTGCACCAGCTCTTTAGTATAATTTATGTCACAAGAACAGTGTTAAATCCTGGCGACGAAAAAGAAAGACAAGTAACGAATATTGGAATGGTCAGAGGTTGGTCGGCATTTTTCTATTGCTCCCATGGGTTGTTTGAAATCATGGATTTTCTGGACTTTATACACAAAAGCAAACTAAAAAGAGAAGAATTTTGACATAAAAAACATCCACTTTATTTGGGATATCAGCACTATTTAGGGGCATACAACACAAAAGCTTCACATCAAGATAATCACGCCTAGTTTTGATTGACGCTATCGAAGATAGCTTTCATACTGGATCACAGTGAGTTGTGGAGAGGTCTTGATATGCAATCCATACACAGAGAAATATAGTAAGGGTTTGCTATTGTCTATAAATGCCACAAGACAGTCAGTCACAAAGGACTACTTTTGTCTAAACGAAGAATTTCACTCACTTCAACATAGTTCAGTGGCACCAAGATACCCTCAGATTGCGCTTAAACTGTTATTGCATACAATGATGATGATGAGCCCCCCCCCCCCCAAAAAAAACATTCAGAGGATTGGCGAATTTGTGAATGCAAATGTGGAGCAGGTAACCAAATACAAGTTAGAGTTTGGCCTGGTGTTGTTTTACTAATTTTGTCAATGAATTTCACTTTTGGAGTTTGTAGTTTAAAAACACACCAGAAAAGAAAGAAAAGTTTTAGCTCAAATAAAAGTTAAACCTACACGTACATTTTTGATGTCAGTCAAACGTGGCTCCTTTTCCTCAGTTGGTTCATTTTGGTAGTTTGTCACTGCAAGAAGAGTGAAAAAAATGGTTGAACTCGAGTGACAGGAAATAGTCCAGCACAATTTAGGACACGTCTTTCCTGTGCTTTTTTTTTTGTTTGTTTTTAACACCAGCCGTCATCACGCTCATTGTTTGGCGAGGAAAGCGCAACTCTCAGAGGCCTCCTCGCCACACACAACTCAGGAAGCACACAGCAGCTACGAGGTGCTTCAACTACTTTAACCTCTCATCCCTCTGGCTACTGGCAGCTGGTGGAAGCACATCCATTAAAAAAAAAAAAAAAAGACAACATCTGAATGGCGTGGGAACAAAAGGCCAGTGGACTGATCGCAAAAACTTTGAATTGAGAAGGTTTGACGTTATAGATTCAGATTTAGGCACCCATGGAGTGAGTAAATCCAAATAACAAGCTTAACTGAAGTAAAATGAAACGAGGCCAAACTTTTCACCTATTTTAAGCAATCATTAATAAGAAGAAAGTAATTTCTGGAAAAGGCACTCATAGACCAGTGCGACTTATATATGTTATAGAGTTAGAAAATACAGTATATCGAAGGAGGTTGTCTTTAGCTCTTGGTGGAGGTCTATGCTCAAATGTGAATACTGTCTTTTTGTTTACTGCTGTTCTTGCTTGGAAGGCCGCTATCACAATACCCGGAAGTCACTTTTGCGTTTTCCCGTCGGCATTCAAGTGTGAACTTGGTCTTCCTTCCAACCTCCCTCTAACCAGTGCTACGCTAAACAGAACTAAAATCAACTTCCTGTCCATCTGGGGGAGGGTTTGAGGTAGGGCGGGGAGGGTTATCTCCCCCGTCGATCCCACACTTTGTCACATTGTTCAGTGGGCTTGATAAACAGTCTTGGAGAGGAAGAGATTGAAGGTTAAGAAAGAACAAGACGAGAACAATGAGGCCATTTCAAAATTTTGCAATCATGACCGCACAGTTTGAAACCTTCAGAAGAACAATTTTTATCATTTATAGTTATACTTATGCTCACAATGTTGCAGAAAATCACAGTTCTCTATCATCCCTCACAAAGAAATTGAACTGACAAAGACAAAAATTGCATACCCTAGTTCTTCACATTATGACGATCCCTCTCTTAAAACTTTGATTTTGGCGCCATCTTGTGGCCTCTTGTTGCCGAGGAACCATGTTGAAGTCAATTGAGTAGCTTTATGTAGCGCTTTGCTGCAATGATGTGGCATCTCTTGACAGTTCTCAACATTTAAAGAAGGTGATGTCGATTACTCATGAATTTATCCGAATTCTCAAAGGATTCACTGGAAACGTTATCCATGTAAATAAACGCCTTGCTCGAGTAAATGCCTCTCATAGTTTGTTCATGAAAGCAAGGCAAGTAAACGCAGCTTTATTTGAATATCCATATAGAGAGAGATTGTGGAAAACATGATTTTTAAAATACTTTGAAAGACAAAGCCAAAAACCCAATATCACTGCCAAACAAACAAAAACCCAATATCGCATATATACACAAGTTTCCAGCTGATTTAACCTCTGGGCATGTTTGAATTCTATAGCTCAACAAAACAGCGACATCTCGTAAGGCTTATCAAAGATGATCATACATGGACAGCTGCAACTAGAGACACACAAAACAGTCGCGAAGATGAAATAAAAAACAAAAACTGAGAAATGGTTCACTATTGGATATATCAAAGAAGATATCATCAAATGGAGTCCGCTAGCTTGTTGCTAAAATATAATGCGAAATGGCATATAAATTAAACAATTTGAAACCTTCAAACAACTGCTACTTTGCACACACAGAGCAGCAACACATACAACAAGAGAATGAAACATTGTCCATTTCAACACCAAACTGTTCAACCAAACCATATAATTTCAACGAACCAATGTCTGCTAGCCGAATGCTAACAAATGCCAAATTCCATAGACGGGAAACAGAAATTAACGTTGAGGTTATGGCAATTATAAACCTTTAAACAACTGCTATTTTACACACAGAACAGCAATAAATACAAAAAAGAGAATTAACGATTGTAGAGGATAATCGTGCTAAGACTTCAAAGTCGTTATTTGATTGCTAACAAAAGGTGGCCACTGACAAGCGAGTAAGGCATTCATTTTGCCTGTTGTGCGCATCTCCCATTAGGGTATTCATTTTTGGAAGAAATTGGCCAAATGTTGAGTTTTCTGGAAAATGTACCGCATGGAACTTTGTGTGCTTTCACCTGGGGTGATGAAACAATTTGTTTTTCAACCAATTTAAGCACAAAAGAGGCAAGTGTAGACGGACAAATTGGCCAGCCATTTTCTCTCGCGGGCACAGAACAAAATGTGCAAAGAAAAAGGAAAAAAAAAAAAACAAGACAAGTGAAGCACACAATCAAATGGTTTTTTTTCCATTACTGTATTCTCTGACACGTTTACACATCTTCACTTCTCGAGTGTTACTGACCATTGAAGTCGTCTCTGGAGGTTGTCACGGCAACAGCTGATACTGTATTACAAGCCTGCATAGCATTGAAATTATTGGGAAGTGTTTGTTTTAAGGTATATCTTTTTTTTGCTTTTTTTTTTACAATCGTGTCATTGTGATTTTGGCTAAAATGTTGAATATGTTTCAATTAAGTCATTGTCTCAGGTTGAGATACAAAAATGAACTTGAGCGAGCGTGCGTGCGTGTGTGTGTGTGTGTGTGTGTGTGTGTGTGTGTGTGTGTGCACTACTTTTGAAAATATGACTTATTTTTTGTATTTACCTTATGTTGCTGACAGATTTACACATGTAAAACATACAAAAAATGTGCCTCTCCTTGTAGTCTTTTTATTTGTTATTTCTAAAATACTGTATTTAGTCAATTATGAATTCAACACAATCACTTTTTTTAGGGCTTTAAAAAGGATCTGTCGCTGGAAGTATGGTGACGACGTATGACGAGTGCAAACGTTTTTTCGATAAATTGATATTTACTTTGAATTTGGACAAACAGCGCCACTTAACTAATTTCCCAGCAACAGAAATATTTTTTCACGAAAAAACGTCAATTACAGTAACATTATTTGATTTAATTGTTCCATACAAATGATTTTAAAATTTTGTACAAAGTCCCATTAAATTGTGATGATGAGTGTAAGGTGATCACACGGCCTTCACAAATGTTTGAAAAAATATATATACCCTGTCTATTCTTTGTTGTGTAAATAGAGGAGCTGTGTGCCTTCATTATGTCAAGAAAAATAATACTGGAGTTTTTTTTTGTTTGATTTTCTATTATACTATTGTTTTTACTGTGAGTTTGTGTACAGCTAACTACTTTTTATTACCTGACATTTTTGTAAATGTACAATAAAAATAAACTTTGGAAATGTTTTCATCTGGTGAGTGATGCTTGAAACTTTAAAAAATGTTACTTGATTAAAAAATATATAATTAAATGGGAGGGCGGCATCCTTCGTTGTGTCACTATGATTCAAACGCAATTGTATTGAATGCACAGTACTGAAAAGGTAAATATAATGGAACTGTTCTGAGGAAAATGTTGCACAGTATTCTCAAACTCATTTTTTGGGAGGGAACCGATCTACAGTTTATTGAACTGAGGTCTCATTATTTGGCAAGCAAGAGGCTGCTCTTGGCCAATCGGATTATTTCCTGTCGTTCCTTCAAAGTCTGGAACGTGTTTTGTAAGTGTATCGCGTTACAAAGCGTCAAGATTGGCTGGCTTCCTGTGAGCGACAAAGCACCCCAGGGTCGTTTTTACCTTCACAAAACGTATGTTTTCTTTTCTTTTTTGCCAAGAACATCCCTAGGGCGCAATTGAACTTTGGTGACACACTTTGGACTTTTTCAACAGCATTCAGTTACTGCAAGCAAATAAGACGCTCTGTGTGTGTGTGTGTGTGTGTGTGTGTGTGCGCGTGTGTGCGTGTCTCGGTTGTAGTACTCTGTGAACTTTTTCAAAAGTATCAACTTACTTCAAGGTCATGTGTCGGCATGAGTGTGTCCTAAAAAATATGAGTGAGTGTGGCGAAAAAGGTGAAAAAGTAATGAATATAAAGTTCGGTTAAAGTGAAGTGGGAAAAAGCAGGTTGCCAAGGCTGTTTAATTTTTGACATTCTATTTAAGGGAAGTCAAAAATGTTGAAAAACTGTTGTTGTTTTTTTAAACTAAAAACATGTTGAGAACGGATCAAGAGGGTTCTCATTCACTTAAGCGGAGAAGGTTGATTTGACTTCATACAAGGGATTTTACTTCTGACAAGCATGGTCAAATTTCAACTTTCAAGTCGAGAAACAACTGAATCTTCGTCCGATCATGGGCTAGTGCATGCCTCTTAAATTACGCTAAGATAATAAAGCATGTGCTAGGCTAAGATTGCACTACATGGAATTCCTACACTAAAAAAACTCACAGTAATGTCACCATTTAATAGAATTCTAGGTGATAAGAGTACTATCAAGTCGGGTTACTGGACAACTGGAGTTTTCTCAGATGCGCAGTCATGTGGTGTTGTACTTTTTTTGGTTCAACTGGCAAACCAGTAATGAACTAAACCAAGCCTTTTTCTTGCAAAGATGATGACCAGGGTTGGGCCACATTCAGGCAAGCCACCCCGATATTTTATTTCGAGGCATTGTTCCCTCTAATTTTCCATGCAAGCATTCCTTGGACCACAGTGAGCAACATTAGATATTCACATGGTGGTCGAACCAATATCACATCTGGGGGCCCCTGACTTTGTTTGCCTTTGGCATCCAAATGTCTTGCTACAGCCCTGGCAATTGAGAAGGCAACATGTTTTGACAGCCTAGAACCATCTCAATCATGTTCGGATAATGTCATGGGAGTGGGGTGGTTAAATTAAAAACAACACAGATTAGAAGACTCTTGATAATGTAACTAAGTACTCAGTGGACCAGTCTACAGATATAAATGTCCACTCCATCAAGTCTTGTTCAATCATTGAAGTTGTTCGCATCATCAAATGCAAGAATGTGATTGATTTTGATATTGTAGTTGCATCATACAATCTGTGGCATCCAAACGCTATCACGCAGCACGTGTATTGAGTGGATTACACGCTGTGGTCATGTCAATGTCCCGTGTGGTATTCCCGAATGCCTTTGATTCCTGGCCTTCATGGGATTATTCACAGCGTAATCGTGTCGGAGGATGAATGATGCCATTCATGGAGGTTAGCAGCCACCATGCCATGTTTACCAAATGCGCGCACCCACTTTCCTTCTCCTTCTCCTTCTTCTTTTTGCCGACATCTGTCATATGTTCCCAGAGAGCTCATTGCCTTGAATAAATTATGACAGGCATGATTTGGCGCTTGTGGAGCTCCCAAAAATAAAAATAAAAATCCCAGTTCCTTATTAGCTGCTTTTGGAGCATGTCAATATGAAGGCATGATCAAGCAAAAGTTGATTCCAAAATTATACTACTGCTACGGATGTGCTCTTTTTTGAAATAAGACTCATTGATGCCACAAGATGATGCAAGCATTTTTTTAATCTAATAGACAAGGCTATGGCTTCACTAACTGAAGCTGCTCTCTTGATTAGAATAGTTCCTGGGCTCCAAGCTGGCACCAAAGTAATAGTTCACTGTCTTTGTTATAGACAAATATATATGTATTTTTTTTTTACAAAAATAAAAGGGGGGGGAGGCTCAATTGTCACCCTTCACAATAAAGTGGTTGGGAATCACTGTCCTGAATAGCACAAAAAACTAATGTGTCTATTGTGTTTTTCGATCAAACACTGCAAGTACTACCCTGCATCCCATTTGGTCATCTTTTTGTGTGGTGTCCTAGTTGGCCTCGTACCACAGATGTGTTTTGTCTGCGGCTAACCAGGTATACAAAATGTCATCTCCGTGCTTATGCGCGGGATTACACATCAGTGCTGCCACTTGGACCCATGCCCGGCGCCTTATTGCTGTGCAGGCGTAACGCTGCAGTGAACCATCACAAAAAAGGCCAAATAAACCCGATGCTGAACACACATTAACACCATGCGGTTTTGCACATTCGACATTTCAAGGAACATCATCAAATGTCCAACTTTCCACTGCACGCTCACACCAAGACGTGGCAGTCAACAATGTTCGCCGCTAGCTGTTTGGTTGACAGGATGTTAGCGTGCAGCGGCTAACAGGACAAAACACACTGAAAAGAAGGATATCCCCCTTTGTAGTCTTCTCATTCTCTTTGTTTGCCCTCTTTTGTTGGAGCCAAACAAGCATGCCTTCGACAGGAAATAATGCCAAAAACATTCACCCGTTTGTTTAATGACATTGTGTTTACAGCGGTGCCTGCAAATACGAGATTTGTTCCACGACCACGCTTGTGATGCAAAATGCTAGAATTTCAAATTATCATTCCCCAATGAAAGAAATTACATGAATCTGCTACAGCCTCGCAAAAAAAAAAAAAAAAGAAACCAATACGAATTGTAATGCGTTAGGAAAAATAACGTTCCATATTGTCGACAAAAACAAAGAGAACTGACATTATTAAATAGAAAGGAAACATGTCATTTTTGTTTTATTTCAGTGGACACTGTGCTGCTCCTTCTGGTGATGCAGAGACACACTAAGAAAACGTTCAGGCAGCCGCAGAAATATTAGCCATTTTTCACAAAGGATAAAGATGACATGCATGTGTATGATAATAGTCTGCATGTGTCTATGAAACTATGATACAGATGCTATTAGTTGGCCTACCCATGATTTTAAATATTCACAGCATCCATGGTACTACACTGGAGGGGCCAGCTTCAAAATCCGACTTGCCTGTACTCTGGAAAAACCCATAAAAATGTTCACTGAAAAATTCAATTCACTGGATGTGTTGTGCGCGTGAGGACATCAGCCTCATGAGTACTGACAAACAACTGCGAGACTTTAGCGCCACACTGTGGTCAACTTGTACTTGAGGCATAGTGTTCATTCCAAACTAAAACTGTTATAATGACTGAATCATGTAAATAGGCTAGCAATACTTCATGGTAATAAAATAATAAATGGAGTAAGGCGACAACATTTCTTACATTGGAAAATTAACACACACGCACGCACGCACACACACACATACACACACGCAAGCATATTGGTTCAGTTCATTATGCATGTGTGAAGATGCGATAGGAGGAATTAAGTAATGTGATTTTGTCTGTTGAACAATATCAAGTACTTCAGTGTCATGCGGTTCTTGTGTAATGACCCTTCGTGGCCACACGGAGGCGCTGCTGTACTTCTCAATGATGGCAAACCGTATGGATAGGGGCAATTAATAAGCCATCCATCCATTTTCCGATCAGTTTATCCTCACAAGGGTCGCGGCGGGTGCTGTTTTCGGGCAGTAGGCGGGGGACATCCTGAACCAGTTGCCAGCCAATCACAGGGCACACAAAGATGAAGAGCTCACACTCACACCTTGGGACAATTTAGAGTGTTAAATCCATTGGAATGTGGGAGGAAACCGGAGTACTCACAAAACTCACAAAGGCCCGGGAGAACATGCAAACTCCACACAGGGAGGCCAGAGCTGGAATTGAACCCAATACCTCTGCACTTTGAGGTCGATGCGCGAATCACTGTAACACCGGGCCGCCCGCGACTAATTCAATGCATTCAAAACGGTGATCAATTAGAAAACGGCTGGAACATAATATAGCGGGCTCCTGCGTATTAAGTAGTGAATTGCAAATATGTGCTTACAGTACAAGTGTACGTCTTCTATGCAGAGTGACTTTTGTCACGTTTGCTTGTGGTTCCTCTGGGTGGTGTGCTGATCATTTGTAATGTCACATTAGAAAATGATGAAATTAGAGTTCATTATGCTCCCTGCACCCCAAAATAGCTTTTAGGAGAAAAACCTCTATGAAACAAAATTCACAATACATTTCTTGCAGTGTAAAGATGAAACGTCCTTTCTTTAATTCCCTTTCACATACGTGACCCCACCCTGAAGGTTTCAGGGGGTTCATTATGTTAAAAAAAAAAAGGCAACCCTCCAACACATAATTACAGTACCACCACTGACCAAAAGAGGGTGGTAATGGTACAACTGATGTTGATAGTAGTTGATGCCGTATACATGTATCTCCCTCTCCATTCTGGTGTAACTGCAGACCTGACACAAACCAGAGTGCGTTTAATCTGTGTAAAGGAGACCACGCTTTAACTCGTTAGATCTGACACCACGGTGGAGAAAACGGGGTGACATTTCCTGCGAGTGTCTGACCCGGAGGGCCCATCTTAGCTGCTATCCTGAGATGCGGAGACAGCTGCAGAGCAGAGCTGCCAAAGGGAACAGCTATCATTGGTTCCCTCCAGCACAGCGTTCATATTAGCCACATAGCAGAGGAATACAACCCTATACTATATAAATAAAAACACTTTAAAGACCAGTCCGTTCCCCAAAGGAAAATACAGCATCATTTAGCAGCCATGTTTACATGTGCCTACTCTCTGTTGCTCGGGATACCGTAGATGCAATGGATTCTGATTCAACTCAATTTTTCGAAGTTGGAAACGTCCTAAATGTCCAATAAAACAAAATGTATCTTCAAATTTGACAACGTTTCAGTTCTATGCAAAAAAAAAAAGAGAAAATGTGTTTTCTTTGTGGTTTGTGTAAAAAGAAAAATATATAATCACAAAAATTGGAGATGACAGGCTAAGCCAGAAGAAAATCACGTTTGTTTGTTTGTTTGTTTGTTTGTTTGTTTGTTTGTTTGTTTGTTTGTTTGTTTTTCCATTACATGTATTTTCAAATTATGTTTTTATTTTTATGCAAGAAAACATCTATCTCCATAATTTCATGATCAATTATCAACTCCAAAAATAGTTTTTGGTACTTGAACTGTACCTCCAAATTTTGACACAAGCGCTCAAGTACATTTGATTAATTTTAAAATAAATCTCAATGTTTTTGATTAATATGTGAAAAGTATCACCACACATTATCTGTATATTTTTTAATTTTTTATACAAAAAACATTTTTTACAAAAAACAACCTGTTTGCTTTGTTTTGATTGAAACAAAGAACTAATTGTTTCAATCAAAACAAAAAACATCAACATTTGGTGATAGATTTTTTTTAAACTTATCTAGTTTTTTTTTATGACAAATATCTCCAATTTGTATGAAACGCATGTATCTACAAACTTTATAATTTTTCATTTTTATATTAAAAACAAAAAATATTTTTTCTTGTGATTTTAATTGGAAATGGGAGGGGGGCGGGGAATCACATAATTTACCCATACGTGCTTTTAATGGAGTGACGATATGTTATGATCTGCTAAAAGTTGTCGTGGGACTATTTTTCATCAACGAAGGGATTTGGTGCCATTTCGTGGGACCTTAGAGCATTTCAGAAATAGCACATACAGTAATAGCAAATAGGTGATCAGCAAATAATGCATAAGTTCAGACATTTTTTTTTTTTTTAAAAGGCCAAAAGGTGAATTCACAAGTCTCATACCAAGAATGGGAAGGGGAACGCTTAACATTTGTGTATCATACAAATGAGTATCGTCCCCATCTGTACAGTATTTCACTCAGTAGTTCAATTGGAGACACATTTCAGTGAAGCTATGCTGGCTACTCAATCCTCTATTTATCCCAAAAGCCCAATGATGACAGCCTTGAGTGTCTTCTTTTCCCGAGGAGCTGACTGGATGCCACAGCAGCCTCACATCAATCAACCAACTAACTCATCCCGTATAATAAACAGGTGATGGTCGAAGATATAGTACAGGTGGGCTTGAAATGTTTAAGTCAGGATGAGCAACGCATGACCCACGGGCCACATATGATTCAAAGTTTTATTTAGGTTGAAACATAATTGCTGAAAACCGTGCAAAGACTGACAACTACTTGTACTCATTTCAGTTTTGTTTAATTTTCAGTTGGCGTGGCTAAAACGTAGCCCAATGATTCACTTCCGTGCCAAACGCGCGTCTCCTCTCCGCCACCGTATGGAACTTTGTTGGCATCAGTGGTTATCAGACACAACAGCGTGTTACTTAGTTATTATACTTAGTTATTATTACGAGCCTCAAGTCGGCTAGTCCACAAACTAGCTGGTCCCTAGCGCATGAAAACCATCGTGATGACCAGGCGTGATTTGTTCTAGCCACCAAAGGCTTAATAATTTTGAAGTCTTGTTTTATTGACAGTACTTTTTTTTTCAGTCATTCAAATTTGGCAGTGCTGTTCAAAACAATCTTCTCTGTGGTGTGTCAGATTATTATTATTTTCACTTTACCGGGGCTTTAATCGATTTCATCTTGTCATATTTGTTGTACGATTCATTTAGAATTTTTTTCACCACAAAATTCTGGTTCCGATTTCTTTTTTCAAATGTGTTTATTTTTTATCTACTCGGTAATTGAATAATTCACTTATTGATTATTTGTAGTGATAACAAATTAAAAACATAAAAAAATTGTAATCAAATTAAAATGAATAAGCTACAGACCATAAAATTTTTAAATGAGCGTGAATTATAATTGAATTTAAAGCAACTATTTTATTTGCATATTGAAGTCAGATTAAAGTTATTTTACTGAATTTAACATTTTATTGTTGAAATAAACTATTTGAAGTAACCCTTTATCCTTTTTTTTTTTAAATCTCCCCTCATCACACAAAGGCATTCCTCATACTTATGTTTTTCCGTATTTCACGTGGCTAACTTGTGTAAATAATTGTTTCTCGGTTCGCAAGAAGAGCTGGTGGCACAGCAGCGGTAGTGGTGAGCTATTTTCGGAGGGGCTATCAGCAGCTCAGTGGCATACTGCAGGTCTGAGCGACAGGACAAGTGTTGCGCTCAAGCCGTCCCTCGCTCATTTGGGGAAAGGCATTCCTCGGTGTAAGCGGACCTCCCTCCCATCATACCCTTAGCCAGGACGGTCGGGGCGGTGTGCACCTCACTGTGTGTGAATGTTTGTGTGCATGTATGTTCAGGTATGAGCGTCGTCCTCTGGGCTGGACTTAGAAAAACGTCAGAGCCAGGACAGCGTGACAGACAAAGCGTAGATTGGAGTGTTTGAGGGGGGCCCTTACTGCTCACCATGGGGCCAAGGCATTGAGGGCCCCCATCCAAGCAAAGAAAAAACAGAAACAACGGGGTGATATCCAGGAAAAAGAAGATACGTTAAAAAGCCAGGTCAAAAAAAGGTCAAAAAGAGAACATCAGAATGGTCGCAGAGGAAGTTTTGATTACATTGTCCGGTGGAGCACCGTGGGGCTTCCGTCTGCAGGGTGGCGTGGACAACCAGAAACCACTTCAGGTGGCGAAGGTAAGATGGAGCACTCGGTAGGACAGTTGTCATTTTCAAAAGTTGATATTTTAGGATTTGCAAGTGAAAATCGGAATTGTGTAGGACTATTTAGGGGTCATTATAATACTACCTTCCATCCCAGACTCATTTGGGGCCTGATGATGACAATGTGAGCTATGCACCCATGCTAAACAAATACAGTATACGGTATATCAACCATTTAAATTTCAAATTCAAATGGAAACACTGGTCACATCGTCCACTAAGCCTCGTCAATCAAACTGCAGAAAAAATAGGGAACACATGACCTTGGTGGGTATTTATCAATGACTTTGTCCACATTTAATGGTTAAGGTCGTGGTTTGTGATTCAGGTGAACCTCTTACCAACTGTCAATGCGTTTTCATTGTATAGTGTGGACATGCCATTGGCACTAAAATCATTCCGCTCGAGTTCAAGCTGTCCCGTTATTTGAGATTTATATGGAAACGCTTTCATCCCTGCAGTAAAGTCAGGATTAAGATGCCGCGTGGTGTGATGATTCCAGGTCATCGCAACCATTGTTGTCTTCTGCCTCCTTAAATTTGACTTTTTTTTAGCTTCAAAGCGACATTTACCTACAGTGTATACAAAAGGCACACAAACAAAACAGAAAAACCAACCATTTGTTATTGTTTATCAGGACTCAATCCCTGACATCATCTGTCACAAGAGCTGAATGACATCTACTAAGGCTTTTATGCCCACAAATGATTCAACATGATTTTTATTATGTGTTGACCAACCAGGTTTCTATTTTGGTCAAGAAGTGGTGGGTCATGGTGAGCCAGGGTGTGTGTGTTTCAGTTTAGTGCACAAAAAACAAGTGCACTTTATACTTGCCATTCTCAGTAAGAAACTGCTTTAAGAAGTGCAAAAAGTTAGTCTATGGATTTCAGGTGAGATTTCCGGATGAACCTAAAACACACTACAACCTTTACCGGTGAACTTATTTTGACCTCCTCTAAACTTTTGAATGTGCAGCTGTTTAGTAATTATTATTATTATTATTATTTTTTTTTTTGCACAAGTTAATATTCACAAACAAGGAGCTAGCTGAAGAGCAAAATTCCAAAAAACAGCAAAACTGTTGAATTCATGACTCGACCAAATCTGGGTTCAATTAGAATTAGCATTAGCCTCTGATTTTGGGAGGGAGGGGGTCAAGCCAGCCTACATCAGTGCTGGTCCCAAGCCTGGGTAAATAGGTAAGGTTGGGTTCTGGAAGGATATCCACCCATAAACCCTATGCCAAAACTTACGAGGAAATGATCCTTGAAATTGGAGATCACTTGTATCATCCAAACGTGTGAGCCCCGGATAGGGAAAACCTGGAAGGAAGAAGAAGAAAAAGAAGAATTACAACCATTGGTTTTGAAATAGACGTCTTCATCGTGTTGTTCATCCTCCAACATCGTGAGACCAAAGCAAGACATAAGTGATCAACAGCTTCTTGCAATTACAAGGCTTCAAACAGAAAATGGCCACTGATCTTAAACTGTCACAGAGCTGGTCAGTCCAGACTGCCCCTAAATGGTCACGCTTTGCCCCTATAAATTTGAGAACATGAGAGTACCAGAAAAGTTACCGAAATGCACAAATGAGGTGGTTTGCCAGCCCACATCAACTCCAAATGAAGAGAAAAGGAGACAAACACTAAAGAAGAAGAAGACAGGCTAATGAGTGTTAGAAGTGTGATTGAATGAAGCTACAGGTTACACAAAACGCTTGTAAGCAATGAACAACGGCAAAGAAGAGAATTTTCCGTGCTAACATGCTCCTGACGAAGTCAGTGTCCCCAGGGAGACAAATCCTGATCATGAGCCTAATTCATTTGTGAAGACGTGGTGAAAAAAGAGAGCAAATTTTGTTTTGGGGATGGGTGGCTGCCCAAGTTGAGACATCTGAGGTATTTCAGGGAAACAAATTCAATGTACTTCAAATTCTGCTGTCCATACTCACAACATGCGTGGTCACGAAATTTGCTGATAATAGTTTCACAATTCACACACAGTTTCAGTTTTATCAGTAATACAGCACAAATGAAAGGACACGTGAATATTTACGATGCAAGTGAATTTACAGTCTAACAGTGGGGAGTGGTGGTGTTTTGTTTTTTTTACACTGCCACAGTGCTTCTTCTGTTTACATCATGGCTGACCCGGATGAGCATCACAGACAGGCAGAGGGCCGGCAAGAGCAGTCGGAGACAAGGCAGTTTTGAGAGAAAAACTAAATTACAAAAATATGAATTATGACATTGGCCATTATATTACGTGTCAACGGATTTGGTCGTCGACGTAGTCGTGACTAGTCGACTAATCTTGGTAGCCATAGCTCCGAGTTTATAAAAATAAATAGTCTGGATGCACTCCTACAACGTACGTCTTTTATCTAGATGACTTAGTTGTAGTGTTTATACCCAAGGACAGGGACACCAAATCACCTTTACGGCAAAGGACAGCTGCTCCCATTCCTAAATCAGCGTGCTCGTTCACCCCTGAGAACAGGGGAGGCACGGCCACGTCGGACGTCATATACACCAACAGGTGGAAGAGCTCTGACACTTTGGTGTTTTGGGAGCGCTGAGTTCGCGCCTGTGGACCGGTGCCTGTGCGCGCTTGAGTGTTTATTTATGAGTGAGCGTGTATTTCTGTACCAGCAGCGTGCTCCCGTCCGTGTATGCATGTGTTTGTGGGCTTGTAAGGGTATCAAGAACTGTTACACTTTTTGACCACAAGGTGACTGAATGAATCATTGATATTCTGCACCAGAAGAAGGCCACTTTGAAAAAGGCTTTGCTAAATGAGGATGTGCGATTGCCTTACGTATCATCTAGAATAGCTGAGGAGAAAACTAATTAAGTTGACTCAGGCGATTCTTTTTTTAAGTCGAAAGGTCTAGTCAGAACAGTAGATACTGTGTCCTGTGCTAGCGACACTGCACTGACTTGGTTTGAATACATAATACTGGTTAACAATGAATTTTAATCAGATCGCCTCAATGTGTTTTGGCGCTGACTTATAAATAACTTTTTTTACCGATAAAAACTGGCACATTCCAATAATGCTATGATGCAGAGTCACCTCATGATGGGCGCTCAAAAGACTACTGCATTTATATTCAAGGAAACGCACATACCCCATTAACATAAAAAAATCAAAATAAAATGACTAAAATGGACATACATGTTTTTCAAAGGAAAGCGGCAATAATTTTGGTGACTAAGCAAGATTTTTATGACTTGACTTATGAGTTGCAGAACCCGAGCAATGACATAACTCCACTTTCTTGAAATTTAACGGCGACTCGTCTTTACTTGCTTCATTTATGCCACAGTAACTTCAAACTTGCTTAAAACTTGAAGGTTAAGACTTGAAACATTTGTTCATAATAGGGCTCACTGACATGGTTTGTATTGGACCTGAGACACTTTTGGAGAGGCACACTGCCACGGTCCTGACAGACCTCGGGCACAAATAGCAAAGTGTATGAGTGTCCCACTTGAGTGGCAACATGTGGAATATGTTCACAGCAAGGCAATGCTGTCAGGGAATAGGCCTACCGCAGATACACGACACAACCATTGTCATGTACGCTTTACAGTTGATTGGCCTAACCACTGAGTTGTGAAGCCGGCGAAACAATAGTTTGCTTGTTACAACGGCACCTGTCAGTACGTAGGCAGACAAGCACAACATTAAACTCCAACTCACTTTGACAGTTTCTTGGAATTAAGATGCCACAAACGCTCACTTGCATTCCTAGACACAAGAGACTCCTTTCATTGTTTTGGGTGACTGCATTTCTTCCTATCTGTTCCAATGTAGGTTCGCAAACGTAGCAAGGCATGCAGAGCCGGTTTGAAGGAGACTGATGAGCTGGTGTCCATCAATGACCAGCCATGTGATGAGTTATCCCATGCCCAGGCTATGATCCTCATAGACGCTTCGCAGGGGACATTACACATCCGTGTTAAAAGGTGAGAACAAGAGGATGATGTTGGCACACCTTTTGTAAGAAGCAGTGGTGGGAGAATGTCACATACAGTTGTCTTTCCCGCAATCATCAACAAACAATTGTTGAAGCCAAATGTAATATTTTTCAGAGCTCCCTCCATGATACTTGCTTCATGAGGTGGCCTCTGTACACTGTACCATAAAGTAGCTGACTGATAGTTGCCAGGTTCATGTACATTACACAAAAAATAACTTTTCTTTCAAAAATAAAACATGTCTGCAATTTTGAAATGCAGATTTTCAGGCATGCAAGTCTTGTAATTCAATTCTAAGTCAAGTCTCATGAATGTAAAGTCTTTCAAGTCTACTCTTTTGTAAATTTCTGCCAACTAAGTTCTAAAACTGGCAGATCAAAACTGACTTGAGTACCAAAAATGATGGTGTTTCAAATGATAAAACAAAGTCTAAACCTTCCAACTTGCAGAGTACCTGCTGGATTTCAGTCTGTGGTGCTAGTGACTCGTGCCCCTTCTCCTCGCATCGACAAGGAGTACCGTGCTTCCCTGCAGACCCTGTCACCCACAGACCTACACCAAGCACCTGTCCGAGAGGTGCACCGGAGCCGATCTTCCCTAACCAGCGGCTTGACTTCACCGCCTGGTAGTGAGGCCTACTATGGCGAGACTGATAGCGACGCAGACGTGGCGGGCTACGAGAGGCAGCGGCGTCAGAAACGACGCAGCCCCAATTCCAACACGGGTAAACCAACGGGACGGACCTCTCCTGAGGGTGGGGAGACTTCGGAGATGAGTGGCTATGACAGCGCCCCAGATGCACAGGCTTACCCAAATTTGTCAGAAGGACATGGGGGAGGCGAAACTGGGGGGTTGCCTGGGGTAGCACGAAGGGAAGTAATTTACCAGCCCCCTGCTCCAGGATTGTGGTCCTCCCAGACATCAACTGAGACATCTTCCATCATCTCGTCAGCAGACGACCAGGGGCCACGGGATGGAGAGCAGGAGGACTTCCTGGAGCTTGCCAACGTGCCGCTGGTATCCCCCGAGAGGGCAAAGGAGGCACTGATGCTGCGCTCTCGCAACCTGCTCGTGCCCATGGTGGGCCCTGTGAATAACCCCGTCGACGAGGAACTTACAACGACCTACATGGAAAAGGCCAAGCAAGCCAGTAAGTTCAGTTGTCTATAAATATTCTCATTGGTATACCACTGAGCAGAGCGTTTCCATTTCTTAACCATCAGTTTTCTGCACAAAGTTCAGTGAGCAGTCTTTGGTCTAGTTCTCTAGTACATTTTTCAAATTCTAAAAGATTGTTTATCTGTTACAGACACCACACTTAAAAAAAAAATCAGACTATAAACAGTTTTCAAAAATACACACATAGGATTCTGTACCACCAACAAACTAGAAACAAGTCTGCAGTGCCAGAAATATCAGGTGATCATACGTGAGCTAAAGAAATAAAGACCTTTCTCAAGTGTTTCCGAAGGGACCATAAGGACTGCTGTCGAATGGTGATGTAATCAAAAAAAGACTAACTTGGGAAAATAGTTGTCATCTGGGGAACCCCCTTTTATACAAACCCCCTCCCCCCCAAACATCAGGTAGGACATGTTTTTATTCACTGCCCTTGCACATCACAATGCACAGAGTCATGACTCAAGAGTAATCTGCTTTCCCCACGCACGTTAAGACTTTTGGTCGTAAATATTTTCAAAATTAAAATTTTCAGTTTGATTGATTTCATACCCTGGTATCAACTAACAAAGTACAACAAGGAAATACCTCAAGGGCTCATGTCGTACCAAGAAGTAAAGTGCAGTTAGGGCATGTTGTCTTACTTCCATTCACCTCCTACACAGCAACTTTGCAACTTTCCGCCAGCTTGCACATATATTAACTAACTCAGATTTACCCTTCAGTCCAGCTAATGTGAGAAGCTTAAGGCTTGCCTGGAATTTTTTCCAGGAGTGCTACTGTGGCAGAAGATGAGGTGATTGATGGCTGTTAAGCCCTGCCATTCAAGATGGGTTTATATGATGACCTCAGAAAGAATTCAGAGATGTCTGACCTTTACTGCTGCATATACAGTATTAACACATATTGTTGTCATCAAATCTTAAAACCATAATATGTGTCCAGTGTATATTTAGATAGGATACACAGATTGATTGTGTGTTTATTTTGTGCAATCAAAAACAATCATGACTAATAGCTGTGGATATTCCATTCTACAGAGCTTAACCGAGGAGATACGCCACAGGACAAGCATGTAAAGGAAGCCAGAAGCAAGTGTAGAACAATTGCATCGCTACTGACAGAGGCTCCTAATCCTCACTCCAAAGGGGTGTTGATGTTCAAGAAAAGGCGGCAGCGCTCCAAGAAGTATACCCTCACGAGCTTTGGCAGTGTGGAGGAGGATCAGTGCCTGGACTCGCAAGAAGAAGACGGGTTGTTACCTGGTAGCGAGTCAGAATTTGAGGAAGAGGGCTTTTCGGCTGCTCCTGACCCAACTTGGGATAGTGACTATTTGGATATGCTTGAGAAAAGGGCAACTGCGGGTGTCGAAGGTCGTGGGGATGGGGAAGAGGATGCTCCAAGTCCGGGCTTGGATGACACCACAGGGAAAGGTGCCCAGCTGTTTGAACAGCAGAGGAAAAGGGCTGCTGAGCATGCCAAAAAGGCAGAGGCGATACAGTCTCAGGCAGCCCAACAGGCTATAAATGAGCAAGCACAGATGTTTTACCCAGACAGGCAAGGGTATACACCCATGCAGCAAGATGTATACCAAGTGCAACCAAGCTTTAACATGTCTAATGGAGATCTATCTCAGGCCACAGGTGGAACAGCTAAAATGGGTATGCAAGGGGGACCCAGGCCAGCCATTGACTCTGTGGATATGATCACTGGCAATACACCACTAGCTGAAACATCCATACCAGAAGCACCTGCCAGTAATGTTCTCAATAGAACTGCACGTCCTTTCACACCTGGCTTCATTACAATCCGGGCTGCAACAGCTCCGGTAGCATTCAATCCATCTGCCACAAAGACAAACCAGCGACCTACCTCAGCAGCTGCTGTTCCACCGCCATTTTCCACCATCCCAGAGCAAGCTATTAATGCTACATCAGTGATGTTACAGCTGTCCCCTGGTCCTGCAAGCTCCTCTAAAGCTTCTGCTCCTGTAACTCACACAGCCGGGGCTTCTGTCATCCTAAACCCTTCGACCAGTTCCTTTTTTGTAGAGCCGTCACACACAGCGCAACAGATGACTGCTGCTTATCCAGTTCAATATGTAAATGTGCCTCCTGTGCCTCCAGCTCCACCACAGCCCATGTTTTCTGCTCCATCACAGACCATAGTTTCAGCTTCACCACATGTGGTATCAGGTCCACCACAGCACATATTGTCAGCTACACCACAGTTCAAGGCTTCAGCTCCTATTCCTCCAATATCTCAAATTCCTGGTTCAATTCAACAAGTTGCACTTTGCCCCCCAGTTGTGCCAGTAGCTCCTCCTCCATGCCCAATTCAAATTCCCATGACACCTTTAGCAACAGTGTCCATGGTCTCTGAGCCAGAAGCGATAGCTCCAACCCCTGTTTCTGGTCAAGGAGGTCGTACAGGAATCTTACTTGAGTCTCGACGCCGTGGTAGAAAACCGAAACCTATGTTCAATGTACCAGAAGTCAAGAAGAATTCACCAAATCCTGAGCTGTTATCAATGGTGCATAATTTTGATGAGAGGGCCACAAATCCCAAGCATAGCCAACCATTCTCTGAAGATTTTTATGATGGTGCGCAGGAGGCAAGCAGTACAGCGATCGGCATAGGGAAGATGCCGCCCCCAGTAGCACCAAAGCCTCGGGTTCTGCAGGAGGCCCCACAGATCATTCAAGCAGGGGGTAAGGGGGCTCAGCTCTTTGTCCGCAGACAGAACCGCATGGGTATGTATGTAGTGGATGCCCCTCCACCAACCCACTACCAAGACGAAGTGCCCTTGCATGGCACAGCACAACCCCTCCACACCTCCTCCATCCCCTCAAGTTCCTCTGAATGGAAATACTCCTCCAATGTGCGTGCCCCTCCACCCATTGGGTATAACCCACTCCTAGCTCCTTCTATCCCCACAGGGCCTCAGAGGAACGTGAGCAAGCCAGGTAGTAAGAGTAGAGGTGGCTCACAGCGAGAAGGTATCCAAGCTCTGGATTTCATGAGAAGGCAGCCCTACCAGCTCAACTCTGCCATGTTTAACTACAGTGGAAGTGCTGCTAATCTCTCAGCCAGCCCTTCTCACCACGACAAGAGGCAGGGACATCATACGGCAATGGTGGGCACCTCATTAACCTCACCGAAGCAGATACCCGTAAAAACTGCTCGTGCCTATGAGATCAAGAGATTCTCAACACCAACACCTATGTCTGCTCCCACACTGGTCCCCAAAGTTCTTGCACCTCGTTCAGCCACCACCCTCGGAGAGCATATCGATGACTCTGATATGACCACTCCACCGCCTAGTCTGGCTGATCCAACCTCAGACGTCAAGTTGGCACGAGCCCCATTCAGAGAGTCAGTTTCACTTTCTTCCCAAATCGGTGGCTTGCCCAGCCTTCCAAAATTATCAGCCATGCCTCAACCGAACCTTGTGCCTGGTGTAGCAGCACATTGCATTCCGGTGTCTTACAACACCGGACTACAGGCAGCCAAGCAGTTCCAAAGTGCTCCTGAGCTAAGTAGTCTTTCTTCATTGCCCCCTCTCAAGTCCAACCCAGTTCAGGCACCCAAGCCGCGTTTTGTTGCCAACAGGGGGGGTTTTCAGGCTCATGTGTGGAGACCTGGAGCAATTTAAACAATTGGAAACTAAGTCCTGGTGTGCTGTTCATTAACTCGGCCTTGTAATTACATTTGCTGCTAGTGTTGGTTTGTTTGTTTCCCCAAGGAATTAGGCAAACATCACGTCATATTTTAATATATTTATGGTTACTTGGTTTTGGAAAGGGATGTCTCCTACCCCCCCCCCCCACACACACACACATGAACAAGCAACCCTAAACACAATATCATATTAAGATCTCTGGTTCAAGCTTTTAGACATAAACATGTTCATCCTTTTACTGTTGCTGATCACTCACATTAACTTAGATTAGTTACTGTACTAACACTCAGTACATCATAAAGCAACCCATAGGCTTAATGCAAACACATTCTAGATTTCAAATGCAATTAAATTTTTTTGAAACGCCTATGAGGTCATTATACATTATGGTTTACTCTTGTGGCACTCTGGTATTAATTCCACTCATAGCCCCAGTTAACAATGTGCACTTACTTTACGTTACAGTGTATTAGCCGTGTACAGCTTCTTAATAAAACAATGGCACAGGTGATAAGTGTGGTCTTTGCAAATATATGTAACTCATACCTTTTATTTAATTAAATAACACAGATGAACAAGTGCGTATTTTGTTGATTTTATATAAAGTTGTGCAAGAGAAGGGATGACTTACTGAGAGCTGTAATAATAGGATTTTATGATTCAAGAGAGGCTGTGGAGAGGTGGAAAAGATCAGTAGGATAATAATAGGACAGACAACTGAATGTGGTCAGCGATTAAAACATACACATGAAGAATTTAATCCTATTTTTGTTGGTACGTAAGATTTTAAATTAAATTGTTTAAGTCATGAACACTCACAGCCTGAAGATGTTAATAAAGGGTGATTAGGAAGGATCAGGATAGAGATTCGATGGGCAAGATGACAAAAAGTTGACGCACTGAGATGTGGTTTTCCTTTAAAAATAATGCTTGAAGAAGATAGAGTAAGATTAGAAGTTATACTTTGGCTATTTTCTACAGTATGGATGATGTTTAGGCTGCAAAATGGCATTTGGGGATATTACGGTGTAAAATGCGAAAATGACAAATGTGTCTCGATATTGAAATGTGTGGAGATGTTTATATTTCCAATAAAATGAGATGAATAAAATTAGATCTGAAAAGCACTACTTGTCTGACATGTCTGGTTTCATACTGCCCCCACTTGTTCATTATAGAGATAGACAGATATGTTTTCCGGGCCGATACCGATTCATAGTCACGGAGGCTGATGACCGATAGTTGGAACCAATATTTGCAACAAAAAGTAAAATATTCATGTAAAAAAATTGAATATAAACACCAAAACTTCATTTAAATGCCTTTCAGTATGTTTAGTAGACAGCTTTTCAAATTTGCGACATGTTCAAGTTCTTATTTCTTGATCTGATCTGAATACAGGTAATACGTTCTCTTATCGGCTGGGAGATTTAAAAAAAAGGCAAATGCCAATAATCATCATAATGCCAAATATCGGTGCCAATAATCAGTCTATCCATCGTTCATGCAACTATATTACAGTACTGTATTTTAGTATAATACACTCATAGCTGCTACTGCAATACATTTTAAATTCAAATGAAGGTTAGTTACAAAATAGGGTATAAATAATACAAGGAATAACACAAATAATCAAGAAACAATATTGCTTATGCACCTAAAGGAATTACATTTTTATGACACAATAACATTATTTCCTCATTCAGTCATGCGTTAATTTTGACTACCGGTCTCTCTTCATAGTTTGGCTGTAACAGAAGAATATCTATTATTTTCAGTTTTTTCTATGACTGGGTGGTGCTGGAAAAAACATCTGCATTTTCTTGGGGGGTCACTTGGTGGCGCTGGAGTATTGCAGTGTGTAGTCTGGGACACATTTGGAAGGATACTTCCAGTCTCACGGTTTGAGATATAATTAAATTCACAAATAAATTTAACGATCTAATTTTAGTGGGGGGGAGGGAGTAATTGCAGGGGTCTTGATCATGTAAATGCTTGCGCTCGATTAAAGAATGGAGCAGGGGATACTTTGCCCACTCCTGGTCAATAGACATGTCAAGTGTAGTGTGTCTGACCCTCACTTTGTTACACAAACAGCCCCGGAGTCCCTTCAATACACATATGCTTAACCTCACACCTGCACAGTGTACATGTGTGCATTTGCACTTGCCCCCACTTTCCTCTCACACTGTGTGCAGCCTAAAGACACCCTTGTGGTCTCTTGAGGGTTATCTTGTAACTGATGAGGCTTCCCTGCGTTCCTGCTGCTAAATATACGCTCCACAACCATCTGGGAGAATCATTTTGTTCCCTTAATATCCCCATCAGCACTTTAAGCTGGCCAAATGACTGACCCCCAAATCC
>CAAKHF010008961.1:0-10252 GCA_901007745.1 Hippocampus kuda
CCCCCCCCCCCCCCCCCCGGAAAGACAAAAGGACCGTTTGGCAACATCCAAAGCGCAAATCCCGTCGACCGGAAACTTTCATCCGCGTGACATCAAAGCCATCCGAAACGTCAGCCTAATTACCGCGGACGTTGCGGAAAGGAAATAGATAAAGACCAAATACCAAAACACAGATGCCTTGAGGTTTTTCTTTCAGCACTCAAAATAAATCATCCGCTGAGAGCCAAAGTTTGAAAAAAAAAAATGGAGGGGCGCCAACAGGAAGTGAGGCAATGAGCGCGAGTCAGCGCGACTGGCAGGAGCCATGAAACGCGCCAAAAGTCAATTTTGCTGACATTCCAGTGCGAGTTCGTTCCGATCGAGAGTTAGTACAAAAATAAAACGAGAATACCAGTCAGTAGAGTGCAACCTCCGCTGGGTTTGAACAATCGAAAAATGTGCCCCTCGGATTCATTTGAAAAATAATGAGGAGCAAAGCAGTACTCGGCTAGCTCGTCGGCTGGAAAGATTCGGAATATTTACACCGTTTTTTTCGGGCCTTTCGGTGCTTGTGGAGTCGAACCCTAACATGTCCCGGCGCATCACATCTGAAATATATTTCGGACACAGAATGTGACTGGCTAACTGATAGCTGCTAGCTGGCTAACACGTTGCTTCGCGAAGGGCTATCATACTCGCCAAATGCTAACGTTAGCCAAAATGTCCACCCTGTCGGCAGACTCACGTGCGGCTTATATTGACCAAAAACAGACCTCGAGTCATGAAATATGCTTCGGAATTTGCCCCCCCCTGGCCGCATAAGGGACACATCTGCAATCGTGCGCCTTCCCGCTAGCATTTCTTTTCAAAAGGTGAGCGTTTGGGGAAAGAAGGGCGGGTGTCGGTCGCGCTGAAAATCGAACAAGTGGACGGGAAAGGTGATGAAGGGAAGGAAAGGAGGACGCCAGGAGCCGAGGTGCGAGGTTTCACACCGTTCCCCCCCCCCCCTGTCTCTGTGATTACACCGACGGCGAGCTGGCATATCGCTGCATCTCCGATTCTCTTTCTGCCTTTCCTCTTCTCTCATCCCTTCATCACGCCCTTGCCCTCCCTCGCGCTCGTCGTGCCATCGCTTCTCTTTTGTCTCACTCATGGCCGCTGCATTATTCAAGGCCGGGATTCCGGCGTGGCTATTAAATATACATGGGCATGCGGTAGCATCGAGGCGGGAACACGGATGGGGGGGGGGCGGGGGGTCCCAATGGGAAAGTGGAGGAAACTGGTATATGTTCATCGGCAAGCCATTTAAAATCGGATTATTCTTATTTCAAGGTCCCCTTTGCACAAGGGTCACATGGAGATTTCGGATGAGATAAACGCAGTTTGTCTTTTCAAAATAAGACCATCGCTGAAATAAATGCAAGGCCCTCACTTCCCGTACAGCTCATCCTCGCACACAAACACCTCGCTCAGGCCACCGCCGTCGCGTCGTAAATAATCTTCCCATTTTTAGCGCCAGACGATCGATCAATCAACGTTGTCGATAGCCGCCGCTCAAACAAACCCCGACGCGCGGAAATAACGGGAAGCGCCATATCCAGTTATGTTCTCCGAGTCCTATTTTAAAACACGATTCCTGTCAACGCAGGGACGTTTCTATCGATTTTCAAGACCTTCTGCCGAGGTTCTTTTGTGGGGCGTTATTGGGGGCGCTCATGCTGCCTCGTACGCCGCCGCTCTGGGCGCGCGTGGCGCCAGGGCAGCTGGATAGACGGAGGGATGCCAAGAGCGGCCGATCGGTGGCGCGGAGACACTTAACCTCGTCCACCCTCCTCCCACTACGCCTGTCTTATCTAATCCAACACCGCGGCGAGATGTAACAACACCTCTTAGAAGCCGTCCATCGTCCCCAGAGTCGAGGGCCATTCTCTTAGCGGACCGCTCTGCTCGCTCCTCCCGCCCTCCCTCTTATCCATCTCCGCCACGCCGCGCGCTCCCTTCTGTCTTATTACGCCGCCTTCGTCTCGCCATCCGTGGGGAGGGAAGATTGAGACTGAAGTTCCGAAAGGGGCTCGTATTTGCCGAAAGATGCCACAAGATGGCGGCAAAGTGCTTAAAACAGCATGTACATAATCATCAACTCAAGTTCCATTTTCTTAAAAAAAAAAAAAAAGCATCTGAACATCTTGTCTTCGATAAAATACCGATGACCGAACATATTTATCATGGCTCACTAGTGTAAGAATTTCTCATTTGACAAACTATTTGCACGGTATTTAGTAGTAGTATTTAGTAGTGTGCGCGCCATGTGTCGGTATCAGCGTACATTCCATCATTGCTTCTATCTCTAAATTGAAATCATCTTTTCTTGTTTGTGGCCTTCGGCGCCCATTCCCGTAAAATAACGGAGTTGACCGCAAATGACGTTGACGGGGCTCCATAGGATTCCCGTTGACGCCATTTCACATCAACTCCGCCGCACGAGCTAGCGGACGAGGTAGCGGACGAGCTGATAACACGCTAGCACAAACTTACTTGATCAGACGTGGGCAAACGCTGGAAAGTCTTTCAACTTTCAACAAACCCCCCCACCCCCACCCCCAAGCATGACAGATTTACAGTTACAGCATTTCATGGAGGCTTTTATGAAGTGAAGAAAAACTAATTGGCTAAGGCTAATTGCAAGCTAGGATGTGATATTTATTTTGTTGGACCTATTTTGGAAAGAACCCTTTCTCTCATGAGATGCCATCCCAAAGCTCTATTCTCTCTTATTTGGCCTAATTTTTTTTTAAGGAAGAAGAAGAACAACAAAAAAAAGTACAGTTTTGATTCTTTGAACTATTTGGGGTGTTCCCGTTTCAACTTCCCTTGTCATCACACACGTTGCTTGAAAGAGAAGGCACACTTATGGCGAGCACTCTTCCCCATCCCGAATATTAAAAATGCATTTAAATCCTTTTTTTTTCCCCGAAACTCTATCCCTTTCTTTCTCTCGCTCACTTCCCGCCTTCATCCCAGTCAGAAATAATCCATGAGCCGTCTGCCTTTGATCCATTATAGATCTGCGCTTTTAAAAAGGTATCAAACACGACCCGACAACCGAGCGACAGTTTGGACTTGGGGTGGTGGGGGTGGGGGGGATGGGGGGGGTCCCCGAGTGGCGTCCTCACCCGCGTGGCCCCGCGGCGCCGTGTTGAACTTCTCACCGACGCGCTCACTGCGTCACCTGTGCTCGGTAATGCTTGATGCTAGATTAATTAGCCGTATGTCGCGCCGTGTTAGCATGAAGCTAGCAGGCTTTAGCAAAACAAAATTAGGTTGTGCGGTCTTTTTTTTTTTTTCCGTGGAGTTTGACAGTGAACTCACATCTCAAGGTAAGGCAAAAAAAACCAAATGACAGCATCAAATCAGCTAAGGCCATATTCACGTTAGCGGTTGAACACGTTAGCATGTTGTTCTTGCCCCACTGCCCGACAAGCAGAAACGTCGTGACACTCCTCTCGGCTGCGAACGCCACATTCAACAGCCGCTCCGTTGTCTTATTGCAAACCTTTCTATAGCAAGTGTCAGTCTCGCGCCACATGTCGCACGCCTTCGCTAGCTAAGCGGACAAACCGGCGACCCGAATGGTTTTGCTAGTTGTGATGCACCTCACGCGTAAGACAACTTTTTTTTTAAAAAAAGGCCACAGAGTCAAAAGTTGTCCTCGGAAGGAATAAAAAGCACTTCCTACCCTATGCCGTAAACACAACAATTCAATTAAAGCCGGTGGGGGGGGTGCACGCTCAGGTAATTGTACACATTAATGCTCGCGCAGTCAGCAGTTTGCCTCCGCGTAAACGTAATGATCTCCTGTTTCTCATCAGAGAACTTGATTAAACTTTCATTTAGTGAGTGTGCACGTGCGGGTGTGTGTTTGTGCGCGTGCGCAAGTGCGAAATGTACTGCTAACAGATCTGCTGAGTTCAACTGCTGCGCTTTCTTTTTTTTTTTGTGGACCGAGTTTCACCCAGTATGAACATTCTTATCTACTGCGACGAGCGCTTCGTCGGTATTCGTGCAAAAACGCCAAGTCGGACCAATTTAGACGTTAACCACTTGCCTTGCTTCAATGAATCACGCCAAAAAAAAAAGCGCCGATGCGTGATTGCTGAAGGACGATTAGGTGTGGCGCACCATCGCCGAGCGATTTATATACATATGGATGTGGTTGCAAAAGTGTGCACACCCTGTTATAATTAGGGAGATTGTGGTGTTCCGAATTAACCAAGTCGGGAGTCAGCGCACACCAGCCACCATTTCAAGTGCCTCTGATTGACTGCAAGTAAAGTTCAGATGTTCTAGGAGGCTGTTCCTTACTTCTTTTTTTTTTTTTTTTTGGCTTTCTAAGGGAAAAAAATAACTGTTTTCCCCCATGAAATGCTGAGGAAAAAACTTTGATTGGCCTCAATTTTGCGCAAGTTATTTCAGTTCAAAAATAAATTACGAAAACTCTGTTCTTGATTTAATTCACGCCACAATTCAAATTGTAACTGAGAAGCCAAGGTGTGTCGATTTGGAAGGTTTAGTGAAAAACAACAAACAACTGCGCATCCGGTTGCCACAGTAATGTTCGTCTATCGCCACAGAGGATAAAGAATATATGCCTGTGCATATATTAATGGTCTTAAAAATCTATGACAGTCTTATCGCAAAGCACCGCTTTAAACGAATGAACGGGAAGCAGCTTTAATATCAAACCATCGACTGGAGCGATTTAAATTTGACATTCTTCACACTCATCTGTATATATGCTTCCTAATCCTTAGCTTCTTTTTTAATGTTTAGATTGTTACATAAAAATCTGCCCAGTTGACATGTTTCAAAGCTTTGTGAAGAACTTCCAAAAAGTCGGTAGCGTTGCTACCCCCCACCCCCTCCATCGCCGCCTCTGCCCCTGTGAGGATTATTGTTGAATTTCATCTTAATATATCCGGTGTCATCACCACTGACTTGACACTGCATGCTTCCCACTGATAAGGATAATCTTCAGAGAAGGGGAAAGACGACAAAACATTCGCGATAAGCGGGCTCGGCGGACACAGATAGTCGCAAGTTAATCCGAGTTTGCGTCCAAAGACCGAAACCTCGACGACATTGGCGCTTCTCGAAGAATAAGTCGTTCATGAGAGCACTCGACTCTCAGTATGCAACGCAGATACCGATAGCAAACCACAGATGCGATCAAACGAGCGTCTCTCGTCGGCTCCAAAAGGAAATTTGGTGGCGCTCTCCGGCAATGCGCTTTGGAGACGGCGAGGCGCCGCATTTCGCGCAGCCGCCATCGAGATATTGCAAGTATGTTTTTCGCTGTATGATTTGGACAACAATCTGTTGTTTGGAATCACATTGGTCGACGACTTTCACATGAAGCCGCACGCCGGGATTTTTGGACCCCTTTGGGGTCGAGTGGGCGTCGAGCTGCGAGTGGCGCCGTCAGATTAGCCCCTTTGAAAATAAACGTGCGTTTCTCATGTCCTACATACGTATTTTCAGACCGCCACTCATTCAGAGGCCAATGCCTTACAGAGTGCGATAGAATCTTGCGAGTCGATAAATACCAAGCGCCATCGGCCTTGCATTTTGATACAATCACTGAAAGATTCGGGGCCTCCCACGCACACGCTGTTGGACACACACGGTGGCGGGGGAGGGGGGGGTGCGGGGGCGAGTCTTCTCATCAAACAATGCAACATGCACACATGTACATATGCTCGCAAACAAGGCCGTAAATCGTATTAGGCAAATGCGCGCCAGGCGGCGTGGAGTCGTCTTCCGCTGGCTTATTGTGACAGATCCCCCCACCCCCCAGGCTTAAGACGCGCTCGGCGTTTAATATGCAAATCTCGGCGGCCGAAAGCGCCAGATAGTTGTTTCGCGACGGTGATAGCGGTTGGAAGAACGCACGGGGGCGCAGTACTAGCAAAGAAATTTCAGGCGGGGTTGGGACGAGCTTATTCAATGATGGCGACCGTTCATCTCAACGCGCATCCCAGTTACCAGACAGCCTCGCGCTTGACCTCCACAATTGACATCGGCGTCCTCATGATGTCAGAGGGGGTCGGCCTTGCAAAACAGCTCTCTCAGCAAGCACCCGACAAACAAACAAATAAACCGTTGCTCAATTAGGTCCATTCAACAACGCCCACAAAGGGATGCCCACATTCTCACAAACTGTTACGAGAGGCTGTTGACACATTTCGACTGTAATTGAGTGAATATTTGGTCGCCTTTTTGGTTTTTTGGGTGGGAGCATCGACAATGCGGCAGAAGAACTTGAGCATATGACAGTTCCTGGCCAAGAAAAACTTCCAGTGGCAGAGAAGGTCTAGTCCTGAATATGTTCTAGTCCTGAGTATTGTCCAACACATTCAGTACAAAAAACAAGCAAGCGTATAAACAAGCAAAAATTAGCCACAAAAAATAAACACTATTCGAGAGCTCCTTTGGAAAAGGAAAAAGCCAAGAGAGGATACCAGACAAAATGAGCAATCTGATTTAAACTCTCACTGTGCTAAAATGAAACAAACGCTGGCCACTCATCACAAAATTATTACTTCTCACTCAATTATTAATCAGAAGACCGCTGATTGAGAGCCTTCAATCAACCCGACATTCAAAGTTCGAACTGTCCGTCATGTCGTCACGGATTAAAAACTCAAACGAGCAGAGTCTGCTCTTACCTTAAAGAGGCGCAGGATGTTGGCCACCATGATGGACACGGAGCTGGCCGCCGCGCCGATCACGCCCACGATTTTATCCGGCTTGGTGAAGATGGGCGGGTCGCCGTTGGCGCAGCGCACATCCGAGCCGTCCCTCTCGATCAGGGCTTGCACGAAGGTCAGCGACTGCTCCAGAGCGTACGTGTCCCTGGAGCAAGTATCCAAGATCCGCGCCCCCAGCGTGATGTTGGGCAGCAACTCGGGGTCCTTGTTGATCAGGTCGATGGCGAACATCATGGCCTCCAGGCGGTGGATGCCCTTCTCTTTCTTGAGGTCCCCGCAAGGCGTGCCGCGGTCGCCCCGCGAGTGTACCGGGAACAAGCCGCCCAAGATGATGTCGCCGTCCAGTCGGACGGAGTGGGCATACTCCGGCGCGGCCTGGGGGTCGATGGGGAGTCGCTGCTGCCGGGCGACGGGAAGGAGGCAAGCGGATGACATGGCCAGCAAGACAAAGACGACCGGTTTGAACCGGGGCTGAGGGTTCGATCGAGGCTCCATTTTTGGGAGGGGGAACTCAAAAGGGTAACGTATTCCAAGAGTAAGCGGGCTTCTACTGGTTGACGAGGGAGGGCGGGAGGAGCCGAGGGGTGACGCTAGCTGAGCCCCATGAGCGAGTCATCTTCCAATCTAGATTGGGGAGGGGTGGGGGTGATGGTTGGTGGTTTCAAATCATCTATTTCGGGAGTCCATCCACTGGTCACATGTTCAGTCGAGCCTGGTGGGAGACACAGAAGAACCGAGTCTTAATGCTGGGAGAGATTCCTACTCGGACCTCCTGAGGTCTGACCTCCCACCAACTTTGTGGTTGTGAGCCACAGTTTCACATTCTTGCCGAGAAATCTCTCGTCTCGTGGCAAATTGCCGCTAAATTGCAGTGGGATCGGGACGGATCCCTGATGCAACTTACAACCTTGAGTAATTGACACCTCCACGTTTGCCAATAAGAAGGTGGCAAAGCTTGATTTAAACCAAAGTGAAGCTCCTCAATTCAATCATAGTTCCTTGGCAGTGAGATGGGGTCAGAGTAATACTTTCATTGCTTTGTCCTCGGGACAAAACGTTTTTTTTTTTTTCAATGAATAGTGACGGATTAGGGCTCAGCAATGATTGATGTTTGTGATGACGATAAATCTCAAGTCAGTGATCAGCTGCGAGCGGATTTATGCGATCAAACGTGACGGAAATTTGCACGACGACTCTTTTCCCACTCCGCTTTTGTTTGTTGCGGCCCAACACACCTGTATGTGTGTCAAGAGCTCCAAGGCCTGACAAAGGTCCATCGGCACACACGAATACGCAAATCCCCCGGCGAGAAATCGCCCCGTTTCCAAATCTGGGTCTTCCATTTCATAATTAAGAAACCGCCAAAAAGTCAGATTAGCTCCAGACACGCGCTTGTGAGGTTGAGGATTACGACAGATGGTGTTGCACCTGTTCAATCCAAGAAAAGGAAAAAAAAATAAAATCGATTTAACGCGGGTTCCCATTGGCAGCCGCCGCTCACGAAGAAAAAAAAAAAAAGGAGCTCGCACCTCCGTCCCAGCGAGGAAGTCATATCTGGCATGGCGCCGCCGTGGCGAGGTTGTGGCTGGCGCCGAAAAATTGCTTGTGACAAAACGGCTGCTTGCGACATGACACGAGTGCTAATATGCTTTCATGAGCCTGAGCCCGAGGGAGTATTTTTATTTTGTTTGTTTGGGGTTTTTTTTCTTTTTTTACAGCCCCAATCCACAATCGCTGACTTTATTTATTTATGGTCTAAATGTGGGCCGCCATTCCCGTTTTAAGTGTTTCGCTCACTACCTTCACTGGCCTCAAAACACAGCTGGCGATTAATATTTGTTTGAAAGCATCATTGCCCCGCTAGATCGCGGTTCAAAACGGCGGCTTTTTGAAGGTATTGTCTTTTACGCGTTGGGTAACGGCGACATCTTCAGAGAAGCTTTTTCACTAATCCCGAATTAAATGCCACCAAAGGCCACTTGCTTTGTTATGACATCATTTCCTCCTATTCAGGCCGCCCTTTCATGATTGTCCCCTTTCACCTCAATCGCGACACGCTCGGGCTTTTATGGGCTGCCGAGAAGACGCTGATTAGCAACCTAATTAGCTTTGTAGCTGTGGGAACAACAGCCAAGAGGAAAAAAAAAAAAGGTTTACGAGTAAAAGAAATGACTGTTTTGCCTTTACTGCCCACAGAGAGCGAAATAATAAATGCCAGTAGGATTGCCCCTTCTTAGCCTCCCCGCATGCTGTCAATGCTAAGCTAATTAGCCGCTTTCTGTAGCTTGATGAGAAGTGCGGCATTCGTCTCAGAGCCAAGAAAAAAAAATTGGGGTGTCAAAACGATGTTTGCGTGATCTCGAGATGCCACAAGACGTGGCATCCTGAAGACACAAGGCTGTGGCCGTACTTAACGAAACTCCTCACCTCGAGTCAACATAGTTGCTTGGGCGCACTGGTTGGGGAATCCCTTATCCAAGTGACTACTCCTTCAATTTTTTTTTTCTTTGGCTTGATACAAGTGTAAGAACGCTGGCGATTGGACACGAAACTTCGTCACATCCTCGGGCCAATCCGACGTGGGAGGCTCGATTCCATCTGGAGAAAACGCAACTCCGCCCAATTGCGTCTCAAGGGCCCCCCCTAATAGGTTTAAGACTCCAGTCGCAGCATGAATATCTTCCCTCTCCGGCTCTCTCTCTGTGGATCTGGCTCTAATTCAATTGTGTCCCAATTAATTCATCACTTCCTCGCCTCGAAATGGAATTAGGTCAAAGCCACGCTAGTCCGTCGGCGGAGGCGAGCGGCCCCGCGATGATGATGGAGAAGCTGCTAGCGCGGTGCGATTTATTTATTTATTTATTTTAGCCCGCGCGCGAATATTGTTGACGCAACACTTTCTTCGCGGCGTGGAGCGACGATTGGGAATGTGAAAGTTTCTCTTATCGGATGAATGCGTTTGGATGAAAAATTTGGTGTGTCCAGTTTGCGATGAACCCAGTTGGATTTTTCATCAGGCAATTCTGATCCTGAGCCAAACATTTTAGCTTTTCGCGTCCTTTGATAACTCCCAATTTCTTTTCAAGTGTAGATTTGACAATGTGTTCTCCTTTAGAGGTAAAAAAAAAAAAAAAACACACACACCAAAAAACAGGAGTGCGTGACTGACTCATCCTTCCTCTTCATCGGACTGGCAGCGGTGCGTTTTGGCTCACTTGTCCTTCCACTCTACCTTGTCCCCTTTCATTCCCGCCGCAATCTCCTCGACATCCCGACGCCCACCCTGACCCCCCTTCCCTCGTTTTTTTTTTTTTTTAACACCCTCCCCATCCCCATGCACCCCTTGCCTCCGCCTCGCCACCATCGCTCCATCACACTTGTGCAGGCCGCCATTCGTCTACGGGGAGCTCGCTGCTCTTTTCAGGAAGTGACAAGTCCTAACCCAACCAGTGCGCGAGTACCCCCCCCCCCCCCCCCCCCCCCCCCCCCCCCCCCCCCCCCCCCCC
>CAAKHF010008963.1:0-10771 GCA_901007745.1 Hippocampus kuda
AGAACAGGTGGAAA
Source organism: Hippocampus kuda (assembly GCA_901007745.1). Taxonomy (NCBI): domain Eukaryota; kingdom Metazoa; phylum Chordata; class Actinopteri; order Syngnathiformes; family Syngnathidae; genus Hippocampus; species Hippocampus kuda. The sequence goes on from CAAKHF010008963.1 coordinate 15, forward strand.
CATTAACCGTAGTTGGCAGGTTCTCCTAGATAGGTTGGGGATTTTTTTTTTTGTATGTGTGTGTGTGTGTGTGTGTGTGTGTTTGTGGTGACTTTACGCTCCCAGAGTGCAAGTGAGGCAAAAATCTCTGTGCACTTGCAAATTGATTCCTCATTTCCCCAGACTTAAAACAAAAGCGGTAGTTTTAATCACATTACCATTGAGGGATGGTTCCAAATGCATCCGTGGCTTTATGAAAAGTTATTCGTGCCCTGAGGGGGAATCAGATTCATCTCCCGGTAAAACACAGTGACCATAAGATAATGACGTAATAGCATTGATAAAAATGCAAAATGTGTTTTCATGGCCTTCTGCTCTGTTCACATTCAACTTTATAAGTACAAAAACTGCAGTGTGGGTCAAAGAGTGAGCGGAAGTCCATTCACAAACAAGATAATTCAATAGTCATAGACAGCAGCCCGATGATTGAGTGCTTAGCGCTTCGACCTCACAGTGCAAGTTTGATCCCGACTCCGGCCTCCCTGTGTGGAGTTTGCATGTTCTCCCCGTGCCTGCGTGGGTTTTCTCCGGGTACTCCGGTTTCCTCCCACATTCCAAAAACATGCATGGCAGCCTGATTGAACACTCCAAATTGTCCCTAGGTGTGAGTGTGAGTGAGGATGACCGTTCGTCTCTGTGTGCCCTGCGAATGGCTGGCAACCAGTTCAGGGTTACCCCCGCCTACCGCCCAAAGACAGCTGGGATAGGCTCCAGCACCCCCCCGTGACCTTTGTGAGGATAAAGCGATTTGGAAAAAGGATGGATGGATGGACGGTGTTGAAATTAACATTCCCAAACCTTTTCCTCTCATATTGTCTTTTTTAATAAATGTGGGCAATGCCACACATGCATTTCACAAGGACTTTAAAATCATTTCAGAAAAACCAAAAAAAATCTCACTGTCGGCAACCGATTGGTTGGCTATCACTCAATGTGTGTACAAGTGGCAGCAGCATGTACGATTTTGGGAAGGAACTTAACTTACACTGGGTCTAAACAGCCGCCTTGTCAAACCTGCATTTGAACTTTTTTGATGAATTAGCTGTGAGTGTTTAAGAGCGAACAGCTGTTTTGCAGAGAATCCTATTTTTGGAAGGAAAAAAAATACATCAAAGTAGCATAAAGATTTCGTCACGCCTTAATATCCTAACACTTTGTTTTCCGTCAAATCCTCCAAACTGCCACCCACGCCTTTTGTTGTTGTTGTTGTTGTGATGTTTTTTTGTTCATTGTGAAATCCCAGAAGGCGTCTGGCCTACATGAGTCGACATCCTCGGACTATTTCTGCATTTCTTGAGAGAAAGTTTGCCGCTTCAAGGGCATGATTAATGATTAAGCAGGCAAAAAAAAAAAAAAAAAGAATAAAATAAGCTTCTCATCAAAGCTGCACGGCATATTGTTAAACTTAGCAGTGCTTCAGGTTATAAACATTACATTAGCATGAAATGTAACGTGGGTGCTGTAATATGTTAAGAATGCATTTTTATCAGAACGTTTTACGCTGTATAAATATCCTGTAGGCCTTTAATGGGCTACATTATTGATTTATTGTTGCGACTGTCTGTGGTCATATAAGCAATACATCCAACATTTTACCTTGTTTACTTTTACTCTGGAATGTAGGTTGGAAAATATGAAGCAAAAGTTAGATTGCCCAAAGTGAGACTAATGCTGACCAAATAAAAACCCTCAAAGGTGTCCGTTAGGTGTAAAAAAAATTTTTTTGACTGGAGCAACGTAAATTACAGTTAAAGATATATTTTTTTTTGTTTGTTTGTTGTAGTCACTGATACCAAAAATCATTGAAATCTTCCCGTTTTGGACTTTTGGTTCTTTGATCTGCTAATTCAAGATCATCACCTGGTTGTGTCTCAACACTGTAGCTAGGAGTGAGGTCAAAGTAGGGGTCATGCTGAAAGGTTCAGAGAATGTTGCATAAAATTTCGGGGGTTAGGTTGAGGGTTTGGCCTCATTTCGGATTAGGGTTACACTAGAGTTGGGATGAAGGTGAGTTTAGAGGTTTGTGTGGTGTACTTTTTGGCAGGGGTGGTTTGGACCTGATTCATCTCTTCATAAGTGACCAAACAAATCAGAGCATGGGTTCACGTGAACTCGAGCTCTTATAAAACGTGTATTACTTTTTTGGAGTGGTAGAGGTAGGTTGCAGCGTTGGGTTTAGATGGTGTCGATTTACGGTTTTCACCACAATCATACAGTATCTCATGAGGAACTATACTGTTTCAGGTGTTTGAGTTGATCGAGTTACTGTGTACAGATTGAACCAAACAAACTCCAGCAAGAGGTAAAATGAACGATACTCGCATGATTTTTGGGGTGAAGATTCAAGGCTTTGAGTGGGGTCGAGCCAGGCTTAGGCGTCGGGTTACATTTTTTTCAAGAGTAGTCAGAGCATAGTAAAAGGCTATGATTATTTCAGAGTTTGGGGGTTAGGTTTAGGAGGCTTAGGGTTTGGCTTCATTTCGGGCGGGGATGTACAAATCTGGTACTAGAGGGCTACTATCCTGCATATTTTAGATGGCTCCTTCCTCCAACACACCAACTTCAAACGATCAGATCAACGGAAGCCTGATAATGATCCTTATCATTTGAATTAGGCGTGTTGGAGGAAACGCTGCATTAGTGCTGCTGTTCGGGTTTAGTTGAGGTAGATTTAGGATTCCCGCATCACCCCCACGGGATAAAAGCTACTCAAGTTTGATCAAAACTGAGAAAAACGTGCCAGTGTAAAAGCACCCTTCAAACAAACCCTTATATGGCTTGTTTGTGGTTTGATCGTGACATCGTCCATATTCTCTGCATCTGTTTTCCTCATTTGACCCCGACAAATGCAGCCTCGTTTGGGTGAAACTGTCCAGGGGATGTCGAGGTTAACTTTCCCAAAAAACACATCAAATAACAGTCAGGGCTTGATCACGTCCACCTCAAATGTAAAAATGTGGTGGCGGTCCCAGTGATGACGGTATCCTCATGTTTTTTTGTTTTGTTTTGTTTTTTCCCAGTACATTTTGAGTCTGTCCCAACCAGGCCCGGGCAACGTTCCCTGAACAAAGGACAACCTATGCAAGGAACCCAAATAAATGAGAAGAACTGAGCCGCAGCATCTTTTTATGCACAGTTGACACTTGTTCACATCCTGTGGGATGCAGTCTGGATGAATGAATATCTCGGTCATTTCCTGGCATGTGATATGAACACACTGTAGCCAAGGTCGTCCAGCGACATGACAACCCAGGTCTTGTTTAGTCTCCGATATTCTGAGCGTTTCCTAATGAAATAATCCAAATAGGATTAGTGCGAGGCCTTTGAAGTACAGGGCGCTCTGCTTCTGGCAACGTTGACCAACGGTGATTCGTTTGATCAGCGCAATCAAATTCAACTTCGGGAGAGGGGGTCCCGCGGAGTCCGAGCCATTCCAGGAACAGAGACTTCTGGGTCGCTTCAGTTTTGCAATGAGAGCAGAGGTTCCTTCGTTTGCCTCAAAACATGTTCAGAAAGGAAAAATGATGTAATTGGAATGATCAAACTTTTTATATATATACATATTTTTTTTTTCATGGCCAATTGAATATAACGACCGTGTTACAGGTTCCCTATTTAAAATTTAAAAAAAAGTTAGGAGAATAAAGTTGAATTTTGCCAAGATAAAGTCGTAAATATTATGACAAAGTTAAACGAAGGAAGAATTTCATAAGTACATTCTCAAAGAAATTCTCCCCCAAACTTTTGTTCTCACAATCATATTTCTTTATTTCTGTAATCGTATGTGATGACATGTCATAATTTTATCGAGCTTTTAGTTGGGCCAAAGCCAAGAAAGTCAAGCGTAATTGGTTTATTATTTTTGTTTCATTAGCATGTCAGTTCTCATCATACTTATTGAAATGAAACCACATAATTATTTTGTGGACTCCAAGCTAAAGACTTCAGTTTAATAACCAGTCACGTAATAGACCTTTTAATGCGGAGATGCCAGGATATTACTTGAATGAAGCTCATTGGAAATGAAACCTCGTATCCCAGTCTCTTGCCCAGGATCCGACTGTGCATTTCTACCGACATTTGAGCTAATTGCTGCTTTCTTCCGGGCCAAAAGGGCATGCGGGGGAGAATTTGGGCTCTCGATCTATAGATCAATTCACAAGTGTCACCTCTGGGGCCGCCGTGTGTGTGTGAGAACCGTTGCTTGAAGCTTGTTTTTGTGGCTCGGATTCTACGTTATTGAGCTGGGATGGCGCTTTGTGTCGCCATTCATTGCGGCGGGCGGATTGAAGCCAGTGAAAAGCGTCACCATGACAAGCTCAGTCATCTGTGAAAATAAGTGCCAGTATACTTTCATGATAATTGACTGGCAGCCGTGTGCTACGATGCTGTAATGCTGCGTGATGGCGACTTTCCTTTGGCAAAGGTAAAAAGAAAATTAGTTTGAGTGTTTGTTTTTTTTTTTTTGAACAGCGGCATCTTTATTGACAGTGGCTGAACTGTCTTTCTAGTGTACTCTAGTGCATGAGGGACTCTCAACTAGGGTGTTGTGATGTGTCATGGGAAATCTTTGAATTTCATCTGATTCGTCTGAAAATCATTTACTTACAAATAAAGTTTTTTTTTTTTTTTTTACTTTTCGCTTTGTCAGCAATGTATAGTAACTGCCAGAACAATTAAATGCTCTTCCATTAGAGGGAGTTGGGGGGTCGGGGGTATACATACATTGGGGCCTTGACTAACGAGGAACCCAATTTACGATATATTCAAATTTTGAGCCATAGCTTGCTTCTTTACTTCAATTACACATCTTATTCTTTGCTGAAGTGAAAACAGAGGTTTTATCAGCTACTTTATGAATGGCACAAACAGTCAAACACACAAAGACTAAATGAAAACACTCTCCAGGAGCATGCCACAGAGACTGAATTAAATGCATGTTTACTGTGAAGCCGAGCTGAAATCAGACCTTCTCTACGCCACCCACTCAGCCATGGCCCTTAAAGGTCAAGAGTGAAGTAATTTCAGAAAATCACAAACCATATTTTTTATGTCACAAGAAAAGTAATTAAACAAAATATATTAAATAAAGAATGCAAAAATGATTTCTATTTTATAAATTTGACAAAGTAATCATTTTCCCGAAATGAGATCCAGACGAGGGACAAAGCCATAAGTGCGACGTCAAATCAAGACAACAATAGCGGGGCTCACTATGGAAAATGTACAAAGACCGTCAAATTTATCTGGGGCGGTCCAGGTGTTTGAAGAGTTGGAGGAAGAGGAGGTTGTTGGCAAGATGCATGTTAGACCATTAATGTACAAGCCAGATGCTCAGGATGCGGAAAATGTTGTGCTTGAACGGCCGGACGTGCAGTGGAGACGAAACCCATCGGGATTGGAAGAACGGTAAGCTATGTAGACTATGTTACTAGCCTAACGTTAGTGTTTGCAATTCGATGTTGTCCCATGCTGTAAATTGCGCACGATGTGATTACCTACTTGGTCCATGTATTACCGCACTGAGAGCAAAAGTTATAGTGGCTTGGTGTCCCACATTGTCATTGCTAAGTACAGTAGTTCTGTTGCGTTGTCGGCCACTTGGCACATTATATCGGGAGCAATGTTAGTTGTAAACCATGACAGAGGATTGCATCCATGCACTTATATCGTTTGAATTTTCCCCTAGAGGATTACATGGATGTAATCCTCTATCCATGTACAGGTATAGTACTTGAAATGAATGCCAGGGTTATTCATTGATTAGCACACCAACTTTTTTTGCAAATCCAGTTCAGAAAACAAAGGCGTTCGAAGTGGTTGTAACAACAAATGCTCGTCAACACCGGCGTGAAATTCATTTGCTTTGGAGAACGAAACTGTATCGTTACAATTTTTTGGTCCATGCTGGTTCTTTTCTTTTGGCCACTCACTTGTTGCCTGAATGTAAACAGTGCATCGGCACACATCACCAAAGCATTTTGCCGAATAACTTGATAACAGTGGCCAAGAGCAGTTAGTAGTGACGAGGCATTCTTTGAATGACATCGCTCGCCAGAGATTGCCAAACAAAAGCATTTTCATTGTTAAGAGCATTGCTGTGGGTCTAACTATGAACCTGGGTTCATACGCTTTCAATAGTTTTAGCCCTAAGAATTACTCAAAAGATGGTTGGCTTCACGCTTGACCTTTAAAGGTATACACACATCAACACATAGTTCTTCATTAATGTGTATTTCTTAACATTCTTTTTGAAAGTTGTTTTTATGGTTAATTCATAATATTGCGCTGTTTTTCTTGATCGGCAACATAAAAATAAACGCTCTAGGGCAGGGGTGGCCAACCCACGGCTCGCGACCCGCATGCGGCTCTTTGGCTGGTTCAATGTGGATCCCGGGCTTTTACATGACAAGCGTCGAAAACGCCTCGGCAGTGGCAATGCCATTCAAACAAGGCGCTAATTACACAGAACGTACTACGTCAGCCTATCATCAATCCCGTTATGTGATTGACATAGAGGGCAACCAATCAGATGGCTGCATCACCGCTCATGCGCAAACAACGGCGCTAAGCGCTAAGCTAGTCAGCGAATTACCTCAGATTTTAAGGCAGCGGTGCCCAATACGTCAATCAGAATCGACTGGGAGCCAGCATCGTGGTGCGCGTGCATATGTGCACGAGTGCACTGGTGGGCACCCGTGTGAGTGCATGTGTACGAGCGCGCGCGCGCGTGTGTGTATGTGTGTGTGTGTGTGTGTGTGTGTGTGTGTGTGCACGCGTGCGCACAGGGAAGGGTATGATGTGGCTCTTTGCAGTAACACAGTAAAAAAATTGGCTCTTCGTCTCTGACTGGTTGGCCACCCCTGTTTTCGGGGGTGGCAATTTCACTTCACTTTGAAGGGAATGCAGTTTGATTTGAGCTACATGTATACTGAATTATAAGCTTGATTGTGGAATGAGTTCCACAATCAAGTGACCCGTCTAAGTGACCCGTCGATCCACTTTTTCTGACCCTTTTTTGGTGGTCTCCAGTGAGATTTTCCCAATGTGAATTTAAAAAAAAAAAAACAGTTAACTTTCAGTTTTGGCATTCTTGAGCATGTCACAATCCCAACAACAACATTGCAAGGCAGACCACAGTGCTTATAACACTTCTCCAGCTAATTCACTACACCGCTACTACGACCAGCGGAGACGCATTACCAACCTACAGCGACTTCTAAACCCACATGTACGCTGACGCATGGTATTCAAATGTGACTGTGGAAAAAATGCCCTGAGAGTGACAGCATAAAATACCCTGAGTTGTGTTGGGGTTTGAGGGATACGTTTATGGGTCGGATGGGTTAGGGCGGGGTTTGGTTTTGTGTTTGGTGTTAGGTCAGGTTAGGATAGAGGTTATGGTAGGATTAGAGTGGAAGGTTTCAGTCGGGTCAAACTAGGGTTAGCACTTTGGCTAGTGTTAAGATTACATGAGGGCAATGGGTTTTGTGGTTCATTCCCTACATTCCCTGCCGATTGATAAACTTTGGGCTGTTTTTTTTTTTTCCCTCATCGACCTTAGGTATTCAGAGCCAACAGCAACCCATCATCAGTCTCAGTTTGAAACTGATATTTATATAAAATTTGAATTCAAAACTGTTTTACAGAATAATCACGAGAGAATTACGAGTGATAAGGTTGCATTCATGCTAGCCACCAAGGTAATGTCAACAAACGTAAACCACAAGCATTGTTTCAATGAAATGAACTGGATCCAACAAAATTTCCTTCAGGGGCCTACAGTATTTTGCCTCTATCTTCCGCCAACCATGTCTTATTGTTGATAAGTCTGAGTGTATGCACCTATTACACACAGTGGTTACAAATTAGCCTCTCACAAGCTGAATAAACAAAAGGTTATAAAAGGCCATGAAACACATTCAGTAGCATAGCAGTGATTAAAGCGATGGATTTTCAGTGAATCGCCCATCCTGAAAACTGATGTTAGACATTTTGTCCTAAATTGGATACCATAATGTTTAAACAATCGCAGGGGCATGGAGCTAATTTAGCACAGCGACTGCAAACTTGGTTAAGCGTAGAAAATTCCCTCAACAAGTGCATTTATCCAGATGGGCCTGTTTAATGGCTGCGATCTATTCCTTACACAGTGCAGTGTTCAAAGATTTATGAATTAGCCTTTAACATGTAAACAGGTGTATGCGGCCAGAACGCTGCTGATTACCCAGTGACTCACACCATATTAATAACAATTACCATTCCAACACCCGTCTAAGTTTCACACACTCGATTTGTATCACGCTCCAAGATATATCCCAAATTAGAAAAAAAAAACGATCGGAGCATTTTTTTTTTTCTGTGCATAATCTCATGCCCAAGCATGGTTCTTAATCAAAACCAGTTTCATTCAATGAAAACACATTCCAGGTTGTGTATGCACATTGTGTTAAAATTAAGCTTTACTAAAACGGTGCCCTGTGCCAGAGTGAAAATCAAAGTCTTCTTCTGCAAATCTGCTGTTTCGTTTTTTTTTGTTTTGTTTTTTTAAATAGTCAGGCTGCACTACGCTGAACTTTATTAAACAAACAATGCCAGATCATTCTATTGGCAACTCCTGCGCATTCTCATTTATCTTAATCTAGTCAGAGTGGGCTGCCAAATCGTCTTTCACCAAGCAGACCTCTCTCATTTAAAGGACTTAAAGCAGGCCCTCGCATATTTGTTGGAGAGTGGTCGATTCTGAGTGGTAGATTCATCACAGGATGGGTTATATTTAACAGATGACGTTAACGTGTTACCATTACCGACTCATCAACCACTGATGCATGGCCAGCGGTGGCCGTTTCCGTCCTAAATAAAGTCCATCTTTGGTCTTTAAATATAATTACGGATGAGGGCTGCTAGGTTTTGGAACGCTAGCAAAACATTGGCTTTGTCAAAAGTCTACTATTATTTTAAATGCCCGCAGCAACTGCGGCTACAAGCACGACTCGGACAGCTGCCCCTATTTTGGTATTTGGACGTCCCAATCACCACCCTCACCGACCTCCCATTGTGAACTTACTTTCTATTTATACATCATTGCAAACGTTTGTGCATACAGTGGAACCATCAAGTTTGAACTCAGTCATAGTTATTGAAGTGTCTAACCTCGATGAGAAGTAAAGCTAAAATGAATAAAACTCCTTTGTCCCATATTCATGTTTTGATACGAAATGTCTTCAGTATACAACAAGAACAAAGGAATTCACTTTGCCGTCCAATTTTTTTGGAGGGGAGTGTAAATTTTGCTGTGTCAAACTAGATATATATGTACTCTGAATACTTTATGTACTGGGGCTGTTGCTGTCTTGGCGGCTGGATCTCACTTTGCACCTGGAACTTTTTTTTTTTTTGGAGAGAGAGAGAGAGAGAGAGAGAGGAGAGTTTGCGTGTGTGTGTGTGTGTGTGTGTGTGTGTGTGTGTGTGTGTGTGTGTGTGTGTGTGTGTGTGTGTGTGTGTGTGTGTGTGTGTGTGTGTGTGTGTGTGTGTGAGATAGGTTTTGAAATGTGACATGACCTTTTTTGATTGGTTGTTACAGCTGCAAAATTGGGTCACCATTCACCTGCAATTCCATTTTTTAATCTGAGCAAATGGAAATTTGCCAAACACTGCACAACTCAGTCTGGTTTGGCCGCATCACTTGGGGCACAGCCGTCATAGAAGTCCGACGAAGTCCTGGTTGACGACAGTCCCTTCACACAACTATGTTGAGCTTGCAAATAGTGTGCAAATGACTTGTTTGCGGGTTGGGGTTGGCTAGGAATATGTGGTCACGTGGCAAAATAAGGCAAGTCAATTCCCAACGTGCTTACTGTTTTTCTTTTGATTCTTTTACATTCATGAATTCCTGGTGTTTTTCAAACAAATACGTCTTCAATGTGCATGCTACAAACTGCAATTCTATCGGTTAATGTTGGCCTACTGCGCATTCCGATTTATATACAAATTCAGATTACATTGCCGCCGTAGGAACAGAACAAAAACTGAGGACTTCCTGTCACAAAAAAAAAGAGTGAAAGCAGCCACACAGAAAGCCAGTAAAAAGTGAAAAGAAGTGAATTTGATGAGTCTTGCTGGATTTTGTACAGCTTTCATGGCAGGTTTTTCCTAAAATGTTTGCTTGAATTGCTTTGTACTACAGTGTTGCATTCCACGTTACCATTCTCCTCTCAGGTCCACTCAAACAAAAAGCTCTGACTGATGTCCAACAGATGCATATCTATATGTGCCGTCCCAAGGGTTAATGCTTTTTATACAAGTGCGCTTTTAAAAACATTACAAAGAAAACATCAAAAGCTGTGCTTTTGAGGCCAATGCAGTGGCGCATGGTCCAGACGTAACGCCTCAATCTATCTATTGGAAGACAAAGATAGAGGCGGCCATGTGGCGTGTTTATATTTGACCTTATCTGTCATACCAACAGCTTCATCCACCTCTGCACAGCTGCCGCACAATGTTCTTATTCCACATTTTGCATGCTCAAATATCACTTGTATTTTGAAGTCCAGATTTGCTTTTCAAAAAAAAAAAAAAAAAAAAATATATATATATATATATATATATATATATATATATATATATATATATATATATATATATATATATATGGGGCTTTTCTCCGGGTGCTCCGGTTTCCTCCCACATTCCAAAGACTTGGACACTCTTGTGTCTTG
>CAAKHF010008964.1:0-17619 GCA_901007745.1 Hippocampus kuda
TTGCAAACACACACACGCACATACGCAATCTGTGCATGGAAAAAAAAATTCAAGTGCAGTTTATGTCCAGGTAAATGCTCACACGTGCAACGTCACACACACACACAGAACACACACACACACACACACACACACGCAAATCTCAAACATTTCGGATTCATTGGAGCTTGTACTTTGTGTGTGTGTATATTCCAGAAGGGACGGAGGGGTGTCGGGATACTCACTGGCTTTCCCGGGCCGAGGTCTCTGCAGGAGGCGCTGAACTGTCAGCAAGTCCTCGGTCTTGACGGCCTGGAACAGCTCCTGGTCCTTCCCCATGTCCTTCCCTTTCCCTCCACGTCCCGCCGCTCTCCTCCGCCGTTAATCCGCTGCTACATCCCGTCGCCGCTCGCGGCCTCCCTCTGGAGCAGAGGCGCGCAGGGAGAGCGAGGTGCAACCCGAGGGGAAGGGATGCTCCAATTCGGGGGGCCTGAAGCGCTCCAGCACCGCCACCGGTTCCGTTCCGCGTCTGCCGCCTCTTTCAACGATCCGACAATCCCGCTCGCGAGCGTGTGAGTGGATTTCACCGGCTGAACACGGCGCTGGAGCTCTCGAGCGCCCTCCTCCTCATCCTCCTCTTCCTCCCAGCTCACGTGTCACGCACGCGCAGGGGGGCGCGCTCCCGCCGGCGCCAAAAGGATGTGAAATAGATACAAAGGGTGCCTGCACATACGAGCTCTATTTGTTCCGTGAACATGGTCGTTAACAGTCAAACACTCGAATGACGAATCGCCATTGAAATTAAATCGGAATACCTTCAAAAAAAAAAATGCTTGAAATGTGTTTCAATAACGAAATTTCATGGAACTGCCAATGTGGAGTAAAACAAGCAAATTTGATTGGCAAGTACGTTCGAACGGATTTAAGTACGTTTATAAAACGGATTTGCCACTCCACGGGTACAACTTGCTTCAACTACATAATCACTTGACTTGTTAGAAATTTGGCAGCAACTCGATTTGCTTCATTTTTTTTTTCACAGTAACTTGGGCCTGCTTGAGACCTGAAGATTTCTTGTGACTAGCTATATGCTATAAGTACATTTTTTTTAACCATCAAATCTCTCTCCAAAAAAATTTAAAAAATATATATATCTATATATATATATAGATATATATATATATATTTTTTTTTTACACACAGCAAATGAAACATCCATCCCAAACAAGAGCTTCTAGGTTTCATGTTTTTCAATGATGGTGACGATAATGAAGTTCCGTCATCACGTTGAAGGTTAAACAGTATCAAGAAAAGTGTGTCCCAGGCGATGAGTTCTAATTTCAAATGAAGAGGGCCGCTGCCAGTCAGATTTAGGGCATAGGAAGTAGAACTCATGGGGAAAAAAAAAAACCCGTAGTAAAGTAGAACAATGAATGAACGATGCGGAAGTACGTTCATGACCTTCCGAGTGCTTTTCCGGCATCTTCTGGCATCTATCGGCAATTATAACGTAAACACTTATAGAGGTCAGTCAATGTCAACTTGACCACCGCAAGCAAGGAAGCAATTTAAACATTCAGTTTGGTTTCTACATTTATTCCCAAACTAATATTTTTAGGGCAATGCCGTACACATAATTACTCATCAGTGACGTTATTATCTCAAGAAATGAAACTGTGACCATAACGAAAGGAGGAAAAAATATTCCTGCTACATAAATTAACATGACCATTGCGTTGCAGTAGCTGTCATGGTCCCTCCCAACCTTTCCTAGGCAACGCACACCCGGAAATTACAAAAAAAAGTTTCATATCGTTTTCATAGGTCACCCAAATTATATTTTTCTGCCCCCTAGTGGACATTTATTTCCTTAAAGGGAACATACTACAAAAACTAATACAGTAGTAATAATAATAATAATAATAATAATAATAATACATTTCATTTATAAGCGCCTTTCAAAACACTCAAGGACACTTTAAACAAGACTATAATTACTTGTATACAAATTAGTTGGGTCTCTGGAGAGCCTGCCCACCTATTTAGCATGAAATTAAACAGACAAATAAATCTTTTTTTTCTTCTTCTAAATTTTTTTTTTTTTTTTGAAAACGTGTAAATGCACTGCACTAATTTTCAGAATAATCACCCCCACCATCATATTTCTTTTCTGGAAGACTGAGTGAAGATCCCATGCCACTTCTAAACAGCAGTCTGACTGTCTCAAACACTATCATCAGAGCAGCACTTTCATGCAGAAACATCATCTCAAAGTTACAAGGTAAGCAGAGCTGCGGTGAGTTTTTTCAGATGTACAGATTAGAGCTGGCCTCTGAAAAACAGCCCATAAAGTGAAATTGTCGATTCAGTGGAAGATGAAGTGGGTATTATTATTGCGTTCATCCGCTACACACACGCAGTGTAGGGTAATGAAGTGCTGCTTCCATGAGTAAACATTTTTTCTTTTTTTTTTTCCACCTGCTCCCACATATAGAAGCTCCTGTAAATGGGACTGCGACGCCCAATCACTCACTCAGATGGGTACGGGTCCACCTCCTCAAATGGGCTAATTTCCATGAGGCAATATGTAAGGATGGAAAACGCTACACTGTATTTTTTCATCCTTGGGGTGTTTCGATGAACACATCCCACTGCCATGTTATTTAGACACTAGGGTACAATATTGAACAGTGAAAAAAATGCTTTACCATTTCCTCCTTGGACAGGATAAGATGAATAGATAGTGAATGGTTGTCTTCAAATACTCACAAAGTGCACATATTTTCAGCACAGAGAACATTTGTGAGTGGGGGGGAGGGGCATGACATGAGTTGTAAGTGGCGGGTAACACAAGAGTGCAAATTGTAAACACAAATGCTTGGCATTTAGCGCACTCAAGCCGCGGGTACAGTAACAAAACACACATAGTATACGGTACTCACAAAAAAGTTGAGGATCCAGTTGTGGGGTTTCTGGCTGAGGTGTGAGGATGAATGTCAAATACAGTATATGACCTTAATAGGTGAACTTTCAACTCGTGAATGCACTTTTCAGTAGTTTTTGGAACTTTTTTTTTTTTTTTGCACTCGATCTTGACCAATGTGTTGATTGGACTTTTTCTTGGCTATTTTGAGCTGTGGATGGATGGACGGATGGTGTCATGTCTGTCTGTTTTGTTTTCAGCTGGAGGGAAGGACGTTTCCCTCTAGCAGGCACACCTGTTCCGAGTTTACCAATCAAGCCTGCCATATTTTTAAGAACTGCCAGGCTGCCTCGTCTCTTGTCGGATTATTGACCTTGCTCGCTGTAGTGCTTCAAGTGTTGTTTTCTAGACCCCTTGATACTCTCAGTTGCTCTCGTTATTTATAGATTTTCATTCGATTTTTTATTTTTCTTATTAATCTTGATCTTTAGCTTCGGGTCATTGGCTTCTTGACATTTTCTTTTGTTTATTCTTGGTGTTGCCTTGTGCAAGCGCTTTGCTTTATGCATGGCTTCTCCTGGCTCCATGTGATCAGGGATTTCTGTTCGTACTTTGTCGGTGCATTTTCCTGTAAATAAATGTTTTTTGTTCTCGTACTTTGTCTGAGCCTGCATTTCTGCAATCCAAATCCATTATTCGGTTCGGTCCAGAACGTGGATAAATAGATTTTCTCCTCTTTCATCTACTGTATAACTCAAACCTAAAAAAAGATGGACAACACACACACACACACACACACACACACACACACACACACACCACATTCACCCTATATCGAGTAAGGATAGGCAAGAACATAGTCTTTCACCTCACAACTGAGTCCTGCTAAATTTCTTATGTTCTCGGCTCCATACGTGTGTACCATTGCCCTCCTACAAATCTGCTTGAGGCACTCGGGCCGTTGCTGGCGATACGGCGCGGTCAGTTTGCACAACGGGCTCCTGTAGTAAGCCAGCAGATCAAAGAGGGAGGCAAAAGTCTTTTGGCTCCCACAGAGAGCGAAGAGCAACTTTCGGAGCAGCACGCGGACGCTCGTTGGCCCATCTTCGCTGTAGTAGCTCAGGGTGAAGAACACGTCCGGCTGTCCGCTGTCTCTGGAAAGACAAGATTCAGTTATTTGCATGTCGTTGTGGTTTGTCCCATCAGGTGTTGCCACAGCAAGTCACTCTCATGAATTGGCAAATTTTATGCATGATGCCTTTCCTGACGCATCCCATCCATTTTTTTTTTTTTTTTTAAATCCGGCTTGCTGGCTAGTGGGGCACTGAGCAGGAATCACTCACTTGCATGAGTAGCAAAAAATGAATCCACATAGGTCCAGAGATCCTGCAGCCCAAATACATAACACATACCACTTAAGAGAACGTTATTTAAAAAAATAAAATAAAATAAATAGCATATAGCTTTCTAGCTGTAGTAGTAGAATTGGGCCAAGTACCGTATTTTCACGACCATACGGCGCACAATATTAAAAGGCGCACTGTCATCTGTAGGTGTTAATTCTGAATTTAATACATACACAAGACGCGGTGCATTATTGGACGCAGGCATGGTAAAATGTAAGCTAGCTTAAAAAAAAAAAACGTTAGCATGCATGCACACTCACGCATGTTTTTAAAAAGGCAACGGGAACAAAACTGAGTTTGGTGGTGATAGGCAAGACAAGGGACAATTCACCCAGGGCGCAAATCTAGCCAGGACCACCTCTGAGGTAACTCTAATAACCTTTTTTCCAAACTGGACTTACCGGATGAGAAAGGTGCCCGGTGATGCCAGCCTGAGCATTTTGTGTGCCTCCTCCATGTTCATCGCTCCCCAGTAGTAGGAGCTGTGCTGGAGCTGCTGGTGAGTGCGCTTCACCAGTTTGTACTCTTCCGGGCTGCTGAACGAACGCAGGTGAGTTGGCAAGTTGGCCGCGTCCGCTCCACTCTGCACGTATAGTGAACAAAGGACATGAGCACACATCACACCGTCAAATGTCTAGTTTCCAATTTGATAGATAGCGGGAGCCTTGATTTATCAGCGACACATTTGCTAACATCCTCATCCCCCATCATCAAACCACAAGGATGCAGTAGAGTACAGTCATGCAGACACAGGAAGAGGTATCGTATTTTTTTCTTTTATCGGGACTGTAAATGATTCATTAACATGCTGTCAATTCTATCATTTTTCATCGAGGATAAAGAATACATGCAAGTAAATATTGTGATGTTTTCTGTCCACGTTTGTTTTCTGTCCACTGTAGGTGTTCAAATATTCATTCCTAAAAATATCTGGGCAAAGTGAGGCACAGGGGCCAAATCGGGCCCGCCTCACAGTCACCATGAAGTCAAAATAAAATATACGTGGTGCTTTTATTTTGAAAGTGTATCTATTGATGTGCACATTTGTGATGCTAATGGTTGCGGACATGAACGACGACGGGTGTCTGAAGTGTTGCCAACTTAGCGATGCTTTCGCTATCTTTCGCGACTTTTCCAACCCGTCCGGCAACTATTTCCCTCAAAAGGTGTTTAGCAAAATTGACCAAATGTTAGCAACATTTGGACGGAGGAGGGCCAAGAAAATCTGGCATGATAAGATATAACGCAAATCTACAGTTGACCGACCGTATGTATTGGGTCGGTTATAATTTATCATTGTACATCACTTTCAATAATTTCAATGTTCTCATCTTGAGATTTCGTCATTTCACAGCAACGTTTCGATCTGCTACTTCCCAGGGAAGCTAAAACTCGTTCCTCGTGTGGTGGTTTTTTTTGCAACAGGTACGGTGTGATATTTAAAAGCGAAACCAAGATATTTTCCAGACCTCTGCTTCACCCTTATTCCAGTATGACAACAGTAGTAACAAGAGCCAAGCACCTGACACCAGGTTTCAAGTTGTTGATCTGAGAGGTGTAGACTGTGTCGCTGGCTCCAGTGCAGCGTTTCCAGCGGCTTCTCTGCGATGTCCTGGTTCAGTTCCGTACTCTGGACTTGTTGAGGTGTCGCAGGCTCGTCAGGAGCTGGACTCTGCTTCTGTTGGCTTGCATTCTTTTTCTTTCTTACTGTTCTGTTAGGCTTATCTCTAACCATCCTATCTGAGGGAAACCTCGGCTGGAAGCCCACATATTGCACCATTTCTTCCCCCGTCCGCCGCCTGCAGAACGTCGGCTGCGGACACCATCACCCGCTAGGTCCGCTTTGCGGCACCATGGCGCTTCAAGTTGGCATTGACTGAGGCGAGCCGGCTGCTTCCTGATTCGATCCCTTGTTTGACGGAAGGCGAGGAAGTGCTGAAACACACGACACAATGGTTCATTCACACATGCAGAAATCTTTCCAACAGTCCAAACAAAAGTGGCACTCACAGGTGGCAAAAGTACTCACGTTCTGTACATACACACACACACACACACACACACACACACACACAAATAGTGAATTGGTTTCCTCGCTATGGATTTTGAGCAGATTGGGTTACTTTTAACCAAAGTTTAGGGTGAATTATTTTTAACCAGCAGATTGGGTCGAAAAGCTGAAGTTGGTTGCCATTTTTGTGTACTGAAGTTGAAGTCCATTTAATACAACATTCTTAGAAAATGCTGGGAATAAAATTACGGGCCGTATTATTTTTAGCCACAGCTGTAGTGATAACCCAGTAACCATCAATATGGGTAGTTTGTACCCCTTGCTGGATCAAAATCTTGACCTCAAGGGGCTGGGTCAAATCTTCAACCCAATGCACTGAGTAAAAATAACCGAGCAACGACTTGTTCCCTTGTGGACCCAGCGCTGGGTTAACTATTTCACCCAATTTGGGTTACTTTTGACCTCATTTTTTGAAGAGTGTGAGAAGCACAGACATGTTTGTAAAAATAAAATAAAGACTTGTAAAAATAGAATCATTTATTAAATCCTGAATTTAGGTAAAACGTTTTTAAAAAGTACAGACTGAAATGTCAGCACAATGATATTTTTTTTACATTGTACTGTGAAGGGCAAGAAAGATTATATTTTATGTTTAAATGAAAGGTTTTAAGGGATGTACAGTCACGCTCCAAGTAGTCACGAAATATCTTTTTATAATGACTTCCTTTCATTGTCTGTTTTATGTGTTGTGTTGTATTGTTTTTTCATTTTATGTTAAGTGTTCTTTTGATGGCGGCGCGGGCACCCGCAGCGGCTCCTCTTGTTGTCTGTTGTCTGTTTAAGAGGGAGGAAATTTTGCGCAATAACGTTGTACTTGCTATTGACACTTGGTATGTTATGGCGCAATTTTTTTTAATTGCTAAATTACATTTTTGTCAATTCTCTCAACCTGGTAGGGAACATATAATTGGCTAATAATTAATTTATGTTTGTGCATATTCTGCACTGTCAATATGAAATATCCTGTTTTATGAAAATAAAGAGGACTCAAAACACATTCTTAAATCAGATTCAAAATAATTTTAGGCTGCAGCACTAATTAAAGGACTGAAAATGTTGATCCAAGAAGTGTAATTACTTTAAGTACTTTGCTCAACTAAATTTCCTTTGATCAGCTTGCTAATTTGTCTTACAAGCCAAAAAACTGCACCGTGAACTTTCTCAGTTAACCATGTAATTATTGCACCCGCAAACTAATTCTGGAATGAAAACACAAGATGAGCCATCAGGTTGTCTTACAATTTCGCTTTGGAGGCAAGACCCCATACATTGTTGTTTTATTTTCAAGATAAAAGCACGTTGAAATGCACTTCTGCACGAATTAATAACAGCAATCAGAAAAACATCGACATACTGTTCAGCACCTGCATCTTAACCTACTCTTGGATTTTTTTCAACATATTTTTAATTTTCTTTTTAAAAAATGTGTTGGGGGGGCAACCCCAGTTTTTCACAGGAAACATTTATTGAAGGTTTATCCCCGTTTTTTCTCAGTATTTGGAAGGGTTAAAAAAAATCAGATTTTTTTTTCCAAGGCATTTATAATGTGCGTCAATTATACACTGATTTTTAGCTACTCGCAGGCCCTATACCCCGCGAATAACGGGGATCCATTGTCAATCACAAGGATGCGAAATCTTGGTAAACACTGTCACAGTGAATTCACTAAATTGTACCGTATCGTGTTCATCGTAACATTCAGCAAGATGTCAACAAAAGGTATTTAATTGAAAGAAACGTGTATATCTTATTGGTGTGCAATTCTAATAATAATTCTAATTTTATAAATGAATGAATACTTACTAAAGTTGCAGAGGACTGTTGTAGCTTGCAACTGGACCCGACTGGAAACATGTTTTACTTTCGCTTTAACTCTCGGGGGAGAAGCAGGACGTCGAGAAGGAGGAGGAGCTGTCAGAGCACTCGCTCACTTTATGCTAAATCACGTGATTGCAGGTAACGCTGCAGCGTCTACTTTCTCTTTCGTTCATCTTTTATGCTGATAAGCGTTTAATTTTGAAAGGCAAGCACCGGAAACGGAAAACTCGCTAGCTATTCCGGTAGCTGTTCTCTCGGCTAAGTAGATGGATATTTCGTTTATTCCATGAGGAAAATTTGATAGTCACAGCAGTAATATTCACATTTACACCAATACAAATAGACCATAAAAATAAAGAGATACTATTATTACGAAAACCGCATTCGAAAGTAATCAATCAAATCTAAGACAGAAGACAGAGAGAAAGATAAAGTGTTACCTCTTGGGCTTGGCAGTACGGTGAAAAATAAAAGCGTAAATAATGTCCAATTGCTCAAAATTACATGAGTCATGGCATCTATTTTTACATTAGAAAAAGCTTGACTAAAAGTGAAAGAAAGTACAGCCTATATGTATAGTATTGAATATATATACTGTACATTACATTGTTCATGTTGGTTCTGATATGGTACTTGGGGAAACTCAGCATTCATACTCAAGTTTAAGACATTTCTATAAAATGTATGCTTACAATTGTTGGTAAAAACAATTATGATGCATTTAAAATGTGTTTTGCTAAGTTGTTTGATTAAAGGAGGCGTAAAACTATTTCTTTTTACCCGGTACAGTATATGGTCTCCCTCAATAGTGTGGATTCTATTGCAGTTGGTGAATGGAGCCGAGACTGATTAAGAATGCATAATGATTCAACATCAGAATATCATTATCTGCCACTCATTATCCTGTCCACCAGAAGACACCAGATGTTCCGCACAATGATGGCTTTTCGTGTGCAAGGAGGTCAGAGTGAAACTGAAAGCAACTAAATTTGATTGGCCGCTTTCGCTTTTAAAATAGACTACAATTTGACAGCCTGGTTACGAATTGTTTCCACTTGTCAGATAGATAAACATCCACTGACTCACCATGACTCCAGCTGTTGTAAATAAGAGAAGAGTTTAAAAAAAAAAAGATGACAATACACATCATTTCCTGACAACACAAATATAATGAAACCTTTATTTCTGTCACACAATGTCTTCACAGCATAAATAATGCGTCAAAAACGTAACAGTTTTTTTTCAGACAGCGCAGTCCTTCCGAGCTTCCTTTTTGTCTTGTCTGTGCATGAAATAGGCCGTCGCTGTTACTAGCAAGATGCCGTAAGTAGCCAAGACGCACTGTAAGAAAGCAGAGAGAGATTTTCATCATGTCCAGATGGAAAGCAATGATAACATTTCCTCATGTCCAACAGGCCCCCGCTTTAAGATGATACAGATATACACAATACACTTGTGTGCGTAGTGGCGTAAGAATACAGTCGTTTTATATGTATGGTCAATAAGTGATTTCTATTATTATGACAGTCTGAAAGTACATCTTTTTTTTTGCATTAAGTAATGGATTATATTTTTAGTTAGTGACCGATATCGTGATGCAGTATTAAAAGCATATGCATACATGTTGATTACATTTCATACATTTTAAGATGGCAAATTATATGTCCCTGCACCCCCCCTAAAAAAAAAATTTGCTAATATTGCAGCTGACTAATCAATCAGGCCCTAGTTATTTATGACACTTTCCATAGAACAGTTTTATCCAGAGAGAAATGAAATGTCAAGGCATTTATATTGCGCCATTTTGAGAGTACGCTTAAACACAATTTACATATGCATGCGTGTCACGTACATTTCGGCGCCCCTGCAGCGTGTAGCTATTGAAGTACTTTCTCAAACCGGTCAGTTCCGCCGACGCTGGCGCCTCGATGCCAAACAGCTGCCTCTGAAGTGCCACACACAACAACACTCAATGAGAAATTAGCTGCAAGTTTTTTTTTTTTTTAATGTCAAGTCATGCAATTTGCTTTGTGGCGCAATGACTGCTTCGGTTCGGATGTCATGAGAAACGTGTGGGATGTCAGAGACTTGAACCCACTGTTGTTTCCGGAGTCGAGGATGGCGCTGTTGAAACTGTTGTCGGTTGTTTGTGAGGCACTGCCTGAATCTCGCTCGTCCCTCTGCACGTGTGTGCGGGTTCATGTATGTGCTTGAGCACATACAATGGGTAGCCGACCTTTCTGTCGCCCTGGCTTACTAGTTCATTTCTGATTCCTGTAACCACTATTTCTGCGGGAACGAAACCAATTTCCTCTTCTCTGAAAACAGGTCACACGTCTCTTCATAGTGAAAGTAAAACACAGTGGTACCTGTGTGGAGTTACTTGACTTACAGCGGAAGAAGCAAGTGAATACTGTACCTAAATGTTGAAATAAGTTATTTCAAAACTATGTGGGCGGAGAGACAATAGCTTAGGTGTTCACACCTCCAAATTAATACGATAAAATTTGGACTATGAGCTGGAACGTTTTTTTTTCCATGTTGACGTATTCATGTTTGAAAATAATAATACACATGATGACGAATTTGGAAGGCTTTTCATTTCTGCTCTACTCATACCGAAAAATGTGACATATTTCTGGTCTGGCACAACCGATTGCTACTTATTTCCGATAGCAATGCTGACATTTTTTGTTTTCTTTCATATTTATATGTATTCTACCGTAAATGAACATGCAATGTTTAGTTCAGTAATTGAGTTAATTCCAATGATTAAAATAATCATAATAATAATCACTGCAGACTTTGCGATTGGAAAATGGGATTCTACTACGTTGCGATGGCAATTTGAATTTGAGGAATTGTTCAGCTAGAGCATGAACACAGTGTGTGTCTTCGTAAGTAGTCTAAAATGTATGATATATGTCACGATCGTAAGAAAATATGAATTTATGATGCAGTTCTTGAAATGATTGGTCTGTAGAACCCCATTGGAAAAAAAAAGCCACTGACGTTCAACTCAAGTCATTGATTAATCAGCGTCGCTCACATATTTCAGTTTTTTTTTTTTTTTGCCACCTAAAGCCCTTTCCTTGTCCTGTTTTGTTAGTGGTGAGGTGTCACAAAATAAATTTAAAAATATTAGCTTCAAAGTCAGTGTTGTGCTGGCCATATGTTTTCACCTTGTTCAGCTAACAAAAGCACATCTGCATTGTTGCTGTTGCTGGTTACTAAACCGTAAACGAAATAAGCTTTTTTTCCTGGAGAAGGAAAAAAAGTCATCTCTTTTGTATCGTGAGAGTACAAGCTATTCTATGTGTGTTGAAAGATCGTGTTTGCATGCATGTTTTCGCAAAAGGAAAGAGGAAGCACGTATTTACACACAACCTGTAAATAAATAATACCAAACATGTCAAGGTTATCTCGCCCCGCCCCAGTTATTAAAATCTCATTCATGGTCAACGAAGTGCAGTGCTGTGTTTGAAAACAAACCAGAATTTCAGAGATTAAGATTAGCATGACGCCACCAACTAAAGGTAACAAGCAAAGCATTTTGACAATATATAATTAATCTATATTTGAATCAACTCCATTCAGAGAGTCGAGCAAAATTGATGCTTACCTTCACCTCTGTTATGAGGTGCCCGAAACTAGCGAGAGGGATGCGGGTTTTAACAGGAGACGTCGGCATGACTGAACACTATTCACTCAACTTGTTTGGAAAAAAAAAAACCAAGACGTAAGTATAATTTGCTACTTTCAAAAATGTCTATTTATTGTCTCGAAGCAGACAAGGGGTCACTTACACAACTTGCCTCATGAGTGCAATGTGTTCCGGGTTACTATTACGACAACAAATTTTAGCCAATCACAAGGTTTTTTATTTGCGATGGACCAATAGACGGTTGGCTTGGTGAGTAGTCGTGCTAGCAGTTAAGATACACAGCCGACATGTAATTTCTCACTTTTGCCACCTGAGGGAGGCAGATTCACACTTATCCACCCGTATGGCGGAAGCTTTTTAGACAAATTAAAAACTAAATTCGACGTACTAGGAGTTATGTATTATAGTTCTAAAATTAAATACATAAATTTTTTAATAATTGTAATCACATTCATGTAATAGACAAACAAAACACCTAATAAATAATACAAATTACTAATTTTAATCAATGTATGCTAACAAAACGCAATTCTCTATTTGAGTCAATACACGTGATGACAATCTTGTAATTCCAACTCTAACCTACTAACACATTCCTAAAGTCATACAGTAAAGATTTGTGTGAAAAACACTTCCAGGCCAAAACTATGAAACAATCAAATGAAAAACAGTAAGTACGGCGCTAAATGAACGTGCTAGTTAGCACACCATTTGTACCCATGAAACTTGGTAATACTCTGTTAAACTGAGTTCTCCGTAAAAACAAGTTGCTATAAGTATGTAAGTATGTTTCTTGAGTGAAGCCCACTTTGAGTAAACTGACATAACCGCCCAACACGCGTTTATTAACAACCGGTAGAGCGCTTTTGCCTGCTCTCCAAACACACCCACTTTTCATCGAGTTTGCTCGAATGTGCACAAGCATGACAAACTAGCCAGGCTCTACTTTTGTGTCTAATTCTTTCTGGTTCACCTTCCGCTCACAAACCTTTTTTGGATGCTGTGGAGAGGAGGTGCGCAGTTACGCCACAAGGAGGAGGACAAGTGACATGAAGCTCGAAAGAGCAACAAGAGACTGGTCTGATTGGATGTAATGAGAAGATGTAAAATGTGGGCTATTATGCTTATGGTGTGTGGGTTGGAACGATCCAATTCTTTGAGCTGGCCCTTTTTTGGGGGGGTCAAATCATTGGTCAAAATGCGTGTCCATTGTGCGTAATGGTGCTGGGTGACAAACAAAAAGTTGATAAAAATATGAGTTCCCTGGTGGATCACAATGACGTGTAATCCGCACACTGTGACCTGTTTATACTCTTTCATTTTTTTCCCTTCATTTTTAACAATGTCATGCTGCTAGACGATCTGGTTGGTGAGGTTTTTGACTGTGTCTTTAAAGTGAATGCCCGTATATGGCAGAGAGAGACTAATGGGATCAACTTCAAATATTGTATTATTTAGATTGTTTTAACTACACGGCACTCACATGTTATTTTATTTAACAGATGAATGTCAGAAAGAACATTTACGTCATTGGATTTGTAAAAGGGCTTTTTTTCCTCCAGTTTTAAGCATGACAACCGCTATTGTGTTTGCTTGTCTTGTTTCACCACTGCATTGTGTGTACTAATGCTTTAAGAATGTCCACGAATGCAGCATAACCGCCTTGTGTCTTAACCGGTGTTATTGCTGTGGAGATGTGGACTGTTTTCTGTGTCACAGTGACAACCGGATATGCCACACATGGAAGTGGGAAAAAAAAAAAAGTTTCTCCAGGTGAACCGAGTCCGGTTCCCTGGAGGAATATTTATTTTAACTTCCATAGTGACAAATGGACCTCATGGCCGCCTAGAAAGTAGCCTCCGTGTGGCTGTGTTGCTTAAAAAAAAGATATATATTTGTAGCGTCTGCAATGTGGTTATATTGATGAAGCAATCCGGTACAATTATGGCCAACTAAATTCCAACAGAGCCAATACAATAACGAGACACTGGGTGCAAGACGCCCACATAATGGTAACTAACTAACTAAACCAAGGAGAACAGAGACCCAATGGGATCAAAGCTCATGTGGAATATTAGTAAGAAAATAAAACTAAATCAAAAACAATGAAAATAGCTTGGAAAAAGCGTATCCCTGCTAAATTTCAGTCAAATGTATCTTACCAACCCATCAAAGATGATACTTTTTTTTTTTTAACAAATGACAGAAAAAGAGCTTTAAAACACAACTGATTTTAATTTTTGACTCATTTAACCTCCCCCCCCCCCCCCGAGTACTGGGAGAGAAAAAAAATTCTGGAGGCATGCCAAAAAAGGCTAAACCGTTAATTATCTGCAAAGGATAAATAATACCAGTCCTTTGGAGCATGAAATCATGAAGCAACTGTATATAGTTTTTGATTATATTTAAGTAAATTATTACAGCATGCTTTTAAAAAGTGCAAAATACTGCAGACTGCTATTTGTTGTCAAAAACAAACAAAGATATTGGCGTGCTTTCATGTGACTGGAACGGATGAATGGCATCTCCATTCATTTCAATGGGGAAAGTGGATTTGAAATCCGAGTGATTGGAGTTACGAACGTGGTCAAGGTACAAACAACATAGCACGCCGTTCGTATCATCGAAACGTCGCACGCAGGGAACGACGTAGCAAGCGAGAGACCGAGAGAAAGGAAGAAAGAGCGAGTGAGGTAAGCAAGCAGAAACGCTGACAGTCAACAGGGAAGCAGGCGAGCGGCACGACGGCGACACGCCGGAAGAAGCAACAGCGAAGCACAAAACACGTCGGAACCGACCGAGCGCTGACAGCAGGGGCGGGGAAGACGACGACGAGGGGTGGAGGAGGAGGAGGAAGAGACACCTGCACCGCGACTCGCTCTCCCCCCACCCCGCCGCCGCCGCCGTCGCTGCGCCCCTCTTCGGACCCCCGCTTCCTCCTCATTCCTTTCCCACGGACCGCCGCCTCCACCACCACCACCACCTCCGCCGCTTCCTCGTTAAGATGGCTGACCCCGGCAGCGACGGAGAGGTGGCGGAGGGCGCGCGCGGTTTCGCTCGCCAGGGCGCCCTCCGCCAGAAGAACGTCCACGAGGTGAAGAACCACAAGTTCATCGCGCGCTTCTTTAAGCAGCCCACCTTCTGCAGCCACTGCACCGACTTCATCTGGTAAGCGATGCATGTGTTGTTTGTGGGTGGGTGGGTGCTCACAGGTGATTCACTTGATGCCGCCGCAGTGCTTCCCGAATCCGGCAATCGCGACCGTAGCACCGGGGACGTCTTCGTTTGCCAGCCGCGGCTTGGCTGCTTTTTTTTTTTTTTGCCGCATCGCCACGCAGCCCCATCCGCAGGCACGCGGGGGCCTGCTGCATGCCCATGTGTGTCATTGAATGCGTCATGAGTAATCCACATTAGTGGGTGAATACTGAAAGGCATTCGCCCGACGTCCATATGACAACCCAAATTCTTTTACTCCACAATTCAAAGCACTTTTTAAATAGTCTTTCCACATTTTTCAAACGATGCAAGCCATTGCAATTTGAAAATATTTCCAAAATTCAGCACCCTCCGGATGGCTATTTCTCACTTTCTTCTAAATGACCACATTTTTCATTCTTCCACATTTTACATAATTGACAACAGTCCTAAATGAATGCAGACATTTTAAAGACTGACATCATCATTTGACATTTCTCAACTGTTTTAAACAATTCCAACTTGGAAAAAAAAATAATCACAAAATCCAAGCGACTATTTTTCATATTCCCACATATTTCAGTATTGTATGATAACATTCACAAATGATACTTCACTTCAAAATGCTACAAAATCCAGGACCTTAAGGCAACTATTTCTAGGTTTTACATAATCAGGATTTTGGAGCCGATCAGGGAGTTTAACTAACTAAATAAATGAAATATAACTGATCACTGAGCAGTTCAGAAGATGGACCAATTTGAGTAAAAGTATAATGCCTTCGGGGGGGAAAAACAAACAATAAAACCCTAAAAATTGTCCCAAAAACATTGATAAACGTTAAATCAACGGAAAATGGGGAGTGAAAACATGAACCCTCCCACCAAGACATGGGAAGAAGAAGCAAGGCTATATTGCTGAACAGAAACGGGGGGTTTTGAGGCAGTTCATTATTTACCGATTTCTCCAAAATAAATTGAGAAAGATTAAAAATAAAAGCTAATATTTTCCTGATTTAAATCAATAATATACATAAATTGAGCTTGAAAAAAATGGACTACCCCGGCCGGCCCCTTTAAACATTTCACGTCCGTCTTCCACAATCAAACCATTCTCACTTCAAAATGTTCAATTTATTCAGGATATCCGAGGGTTATTCTTTTATGCTCCCTACTTTCATCATTCACTACAATTTCTCCAGGGATGACATTTTTCGTATTGATCTTGTGTCCGCAGGGGCTTCGGCAAGCAAGGATTCCAGTGCCAAGGTAAGGAGACGGTTCATTCACAAACACTTGCAAGACGGCTGTCTGTGCCTTCTGGGTTTGTTGTCTTAAGTGGGCCTCAAGGTCTGCTTTGTGTCACCGTGACCCCCGTCTGGGCTCTCACCGTGCCGGTGTTGGCGGGTGTTTACCTACGGGGATGAATGAGCAGTAGGATGACATCAAAGGTGAGACTAGGAAGTTTCCCCGCCGCCTTCTTGGGTTTTGAGTGCCGGTAGGGCGGGTGGAGGCTTGGCAATGAGTGCCCGTGGGCCCGGGGTGTGTTGAGTTTCACGACGCCGTTCAAATCGCCCCTGCAAATGTTGCCGCGCTTGCTGTATCACTTCCTCTTCTCCACGCAAACACCCGCATCCACATCGGCATGTCAACACAGCGGCGATTCCTCTCACGAGGCCATTCGAAACCAAACCGTGACAGACTCTGACGTGGTTCCCTCTCCCGTACGCCAGGTGGCTTTCACTGCCGCCGCTCTGCGAGGCGCTTGAGCCTCGACGTATATTGTACGTGTGCCACCACTTTCACTTTGTGATATAATGCGAGGTTATTTCACCTTCCCCGATTTTGCTTTTTTGTTTTTTTTTTTTTAGTCTGTCTGTTTACTTCTATTGTGCAAGGTGGTAGTTAGTGTGTGTCAAAGGCTGTGTACTGTACCACAGATTTTTTTTTTTATTGAAGCAGTTGGTTATTTCTAATTCACGCCGAAGTCAAGATGGCGCCCGAGTAGGCAGCCATCGGCAAGTGCTCTCATGAGCCTTGCTCTTTTTGTTGTTTTTGTGTTTGTTTTGTCACTTTGTGTTTGTTGTTACGTCGTGTGGACCTGATGTGGACTTTTTTCAGCATTTTTGGCCACGACATTCATCAAGGAGGAGACTCTGTGCTTGGTGGTTGCGCCTTCTCGGCAGCATGGGTATACCAGCACTGTTTTTGACCGGTTGGAATGTCGGCGCCATTTGACTGTCGTTGCTGGACAGTCCCGGGGCGCTTGTGTCTTGCGCCTGTAATGGGCAGCATTTTTCACAGCCCCGCTTTGTTCAGCGGAGAGATCGGTGCTGTTGAACGGTCTGCGGCTGGATGGATGTAAGGCTTGAGGAGCCGACGATGAGAAGGAGCGTTAGCGTGGTTATTTTGTTATTTTGACTTCAAAATGGCGCCACGTGAGTGGCTGCCTTACCAGCAGCTCCTATATTTTGTTGTTCTACTTCTTCCTTTCATAACTTTGCTGCTGTGAATTGGGAATTTCTCCATTGCGAGACAAATAAAGGTTTTCTTATTTATTTTAT
>CAAKHF010008966.1:0-20005 GCA_901007745.1 Hippocampus kuda
GGGGGGGGGGGGGGGGGGGGGGGGGGGGGGGGGGGGGGGGGGGGGGGGGGGGGGGGGGGCGACACTAGACCGACTATATCTCATTACTGGCTCGAAATTAGATGCCCCCCCCCTTTCCTTTTACACATCTCTCATATGGTTCGATTGATTAGCGGGCAGCCAATCAATGTTAATTAAGGTGTCGAGAATCCTTTAATTGTGCGGTATGAATCATTGTGTCAGACCTCAACTTGACTTTCGCAAGCGGGCGTCACTCGGAGGGGAAATAGATACCATTTCTGTATGTTGCAAGATAATCATGGGCTGCAAATGAGTATAGATTGGAAGGAGGCCCATCTCGGAGCATTGATATCAAGAAAGACGGTCTCGTTCCTGGTTATGAGAGGGCGATAAATAATTGAACTTGGGAAAGACAATTACACAAATCATTACGTGTGGAGCGGGTGTTAGCACGTCCGCCTCACTGTGCAGAGGTGCAGGGCTCGATTCCGGATCCTCTTTCCTGTATGGAGTTTGCATGTTCTCCCGGTGCCTGTGTGGGTTTTCTCCGGGTGCTCCGGTTTCCTCCCACATTCCAAAAACATGCGTGGCATGTTAATGGAGCACTCCAAATTGTCCCTAGGTGTGATTATGAGCGCGACCGGTTTTTCATCGACATATGCCCTGTGATTGATTGGCTGGCAACCAGTTCAAGATGTACCCTGCCAAACTGCCCAAAGACAGCTGGGATAGGCTCTTGCACCCCTGCGACCCTCGTGAAGATAAGCGGATTAGAAAATGGATGAATGGATAATGTGTGCCACATCGAAGTCAGAAGGCTGACACTTTCCATTCTGACTCCAATTTAGAGTGCTCCGTTAACCTACCGTGCATGTTTTTGGAATGTGAAAGAACACGAGCGTACCCGTAGAAAACCCACGCAGGGACGCAGAGAACATGCAAGCTCCGCAAAGGTAGCCCGTGGCCCGCGATCGATCCCATGACCTTTGCACTGTGAGGCAGAGGTGCTAAACAGTTGACCGCCGTGACACCCTTATACCAAATCGTCTGAATCATTTGACCTGATCTGATCTTATCACCTTTGCTCACGTGTGACCTTGTTGTGTGTTTCAGATGCAATAACCGGACACAGTGTGCCGTGGTGGCCGGACCGGATGTATTTCCAGACCCCTGCCCAGGAACTTATAAATATCTGGAAGTCCAATATGAATGTGTGCCATACAGTATGTATTCTCTCATTTCCTCTCCATGACGGGAAGTATTAATGAGTGCGTTATAAACGTATGTTATCTTCGTGGAACCAGAAATGTTTACCTACGGTTATGATATGTTTTTTTTGTCCTCTCCTGCTTCAATTTTGCTTCTTGCTGATATGGGGAAATTTTGAAACAATCTGTTGACAGATTCTCACAGCCTCTGGAAACCGCCGTGGTCAAAAATGTACATGCATAAAGAGACAGAGGGACTATTTGGAACTTCCACTTCCACCATTTTGAGACAAATGACCCCCCCGGACCCACCCACTGTTTAGTAACCCTTCTTTAGTTTGATGGTGACATTACCTGAACAAAAGTCGTGTTGGCGTAAACTAATGAATTAGCATGACCTTAACTGAGCACACGCACGCGTGCTTTTGCGGAAGAAGCATGGATTGGCAAACCAAGTCCCCTCACTGAGCTCCTTCCCAGTGTGGTCCACATGTGAATGTTACCCAAAGTCAGATGCCGTGCAAGATCAATTATTGAATGTATTGATGCAAGATTGGATGTGCAACATCGGGACGGATCATTTACCGCCTCGAGTGCCCGTTTGCCATGTTTTCATTACCGTTCTGAAGGAGGAAAAATGATCCAGTGCGTTTTGATTTACCAACGGAGCTGTGTTCGTTTTATTTGAACTTGTCGTGTACTTCCTCCCCAGTGCACTTTCCAGATTAGTTAGACTCCCATTGGGTTGCGGTGATGTGACCACCCTTTACGAAGCCTCATAAACATGTCCGGCGGATGGCATCTGTCCGCCCCTCTCACATTGACTTTCCCCGTCTATTCTCCTCGATCCTTATTAAAAAGCTTAACTTTCGCCGGAGCGACTCCTCCCGAAGGCCGAGCCCCGGAAGAGGTCACCACTTGTGCGGGTGACCTCCTCAGTGTTCTCAGTCAGCCGTAATGAAGTTCTTACATCTCCTCAGTGGGCCTTCAAATCTGCTAACACGGAAGGAAAATGTCGGCCTTTCGCAAGCTGGCTCCGCCGTGGGTTTCTTTGCTGTCTTGTTCATCTTAACTATTGCCTTTAAATGTTTTTACACCCTCGCTCCCCCTTGGAAGTTGGCCACTTTTGCTACGTTCGTCATTTTGAGGAGTACAGTCGACCTCACAGTTTCACCAATGACCAGATGTAAATGGATCAGTCGATACATCACAGCGACTGGCCAAAAATGCACCTCTTTGCACTGATTTGGATAATCTTCTTTCTTTTTTTTTGCATTGAGTTGTGATGTGCTGCACAAGTTCAAGCGGCAGCTATGCAGGTCTAAGTGGCCAATGGTTACTGGTTTGCAGTGGTCCCGTTCAGTCGCATTCGGCCATTTTGCCAGATGTTACAAATGCAAGAACCCGTTTCAAATCCGACTGTAGTTAGAATTGTAGTTCCTCTATACAAGGTTGAATTGGCGTACGGTAAAAGCGTGCTGATTTGCGCCTTGTATTTTTGTGCTCTTTCTGGAACATTCAAAGATAGCGCCCCAACTGTGCCTTCTAAGGCACCATGTTAGCGGAGGAGTATCCCGAAGCCTCAAGTGCATGTTATTTTGTGAATAATAATCGTAATAAGAATTAATAATAATAATTTTTTAAAAATGACCTAGCGGCTCAGGGTTGTCTCCAGTGCAATAGCGAGCGCAGAGTAGGTTGGCACGGGCTGGGCGACACCTGCTCCCAATCGTGGCCCTTCTGTGCTGGCAAGTGAAAGCACAAAATTGATTTCCCCGCACATGGTGTTTGCTTGCAATGCAGCCGGAGTCCTAATGCGGTGGTATTTGCTCAGACCGTGATTCGGGAGTCACCTTTGCCAAAAGCACAGTCCTGTGTGTCACTTATTTGTAACCCCCTTTGTTGCGTTTCGAAGACAAATGCTTTTTCATTTAGTGTGAAGATTCATCTTTTCGCTGCTTTAACTTGTATTGCTTTTTTTTGTTTTATGAGTAAATTAGAGCTCAGATTCACACCCAAAATCCGCATACACAATTTGTTTTACCACTTAAGCAGCGAATACTGAATTAACTCGAATGGGTTACTAATTGTACTTCTGCCGAAAAACCCATCATAGTCCCCCCCGCCCCCAAATTAAACTACAATTTGATGATCATGGAAAATGAAGTATACTTATATTGCGCTTTATCGACGCCATATGCTGTTCAAAGCACTTTTCCAAACATCATATTCACTTTAAAAAAATAAAATTGTAAAAACCAATACTGTATGTGGCCGGCACACCAACATATCAAAAGGTTTTCCTTTTTAGTTGAAAGCAAATTACTTTAACCTCCATGATCCCTCCTCATACACAAGCTTGTGGCAGACACCAGGGTGTTGTTTCACTATGTTTGACGTTTGAAGTCCATCGGTGTTCTGTGATACCAGCTAGCTAGCGCTAAGCTAACCTGGGAGAATTCATCTCTCCAATCCGGCGTCCAAGTTTACAAACTCCCTTTGTGCTCGGATGGCGTCAGAGGCCAACAGGGAAGTAACATTACTGATACGCTGCCTCGATGGGATTTATTGGCTGATTGTTTAACAGTTTCATAAAATGCTTCTTTGCCGGCTAAACATTCCCATACATGTACGAACATTTCCGAATTTTGCTTCGCACGATGCGGCCTTACCATTCTGATATTCCTGTGACACGAATGATATGGTTCAAATTCAAATTCACAATTCGATTTTAATGGCTAATTCACATCTCAGTTTGAGTCACCACAGATTCATGCACAGCCCTAGAGTACAGTAATTTGCCATTAAATGACTCCCTCCAAATATAGATGTATTTTTCTTTTCTACTTGCCCATCTTAATAGTTCAAATACACCCTAAACTATGATCCCAAAACATTGTAAGAGAAATTTATGAGCATTTCAGACCCTTTTCTCATCTTTGGAAGACAACAGGAGAATTTGCATCCATCTACTGAGGCCTTTTGGAAGCGTTTGGAATGAATTTGTTTTTTGTTTTTTTGCACTGGTTGCCATTCCGCCGCGCACAAATGTTTTTTTAATTTGGACTGCCCTTGGTTCTTCTTCCCGGGTCCCAGCGTGGGCTCCGGGGCTGGGTGACTGCCAAATTGTCAGAGCGGCATCCTGCATTGTCAAGGTTATGAGAGAGCGGCAGAGTAGAGCCATTGAGAAAATGCAAGCGCAATACACAAAGAAAGCAGACGAAGAGCTGAAAAAGTATAAGAAGGCCGCTGAGATGGAGATGAGAATCCGGCGAGGATGGCATCATCCTCATCCTTAAGGCGCATGCTATTCAAAGCGCCGTAATCGACGTCATTAATTAAAAAGCTGATGGGACGGCGTTAAGGCCTCCGCCGCTCGTCGCTTCGGAGAAAAGAACTATGGCCGCCCTTCCTGCCATGAATCTCTATTAGCCACTAATGATGCTGCTCTGACGTCTTCGCCGTCGTGGGTGTGAAATTGGCAAGCGTTAATTATTCACCCAGAAATCTGTACTGCGAATGCGATAGCGTCGGCGCTCTCGCGCCCGTTGTCGTATCTCAAGAAGAAAGTAGACGGCACTTCTAGTAAGTCCGCATACATCAACTGGATGCATTATCTCACTTTCTTCGGTACACTCAAAATGTTAAATGAAAGCATAGGCCATATCATATATACTCTGTTCAGAAAACAAAACAAAACTGAGACATGTTCAACTTTTGAGCGCAATTTCAGGATCCCCCCATAACTTGTTCA
Source organism: Hippocampus kuda (assembly GCA_901007745.1). Taxonomy (NCBI): domain Eukaryota; kingdom Metazoa; phylum Chordata; class Actinopteri; order Syngnathiformes; family Syngnathidae; genus Hippocampus; species Hippocampus kuda. The sequence continues at coordinate 4,963 of CAAKHF010008966.1, forward strand.
ACTGTCCAATCTTTCATTTCTATTTCTATTTCCACAATTTGCTGTGCTGTGTAACAAGGAGCCGGATGTCAAAAATCACAACAGGTGTTTGAAGTCTCAAATATTTCCAAGGACACTCACGACTGGATCGAAATTCCACAATATAGCTGTACTTCTTTTCATCAGTTCTCTACTTTTTTTTTTTTAACCCAAATGATTAGCCTACCCGTAAAATTACAAAAATCATGTTGGAATGTTACAGAAAACCTGTTGAGTTTAAAATGAATGAAACGAGTTGCTTTGAAAATATACGGTGAAAGGTCTTTCTTCTGCTATAACTGCGCACTTTTTTTTTTTTTTTGGATGACTCTTGACGATGACTTCATTAATCTTTATTCCTGTCTTTTTTTTTCTCTCTTTGCCTTTTCACGCCGACATGTAGAAGTGGAGCAAAAAGGTAACTAAATGCCAACAATTGTCTTGTTTTTTTCACCTCTCTCCACCTCTTGGTGCATGGTGATGGTATTCATTTTATTTATGTATTTATTTTGATTTTATTACATCTGGGCTTTCATTGTGCATCGTTGTTGGTGTGCATGAAAAAAAAAATGCCATTCACTGGGCAAATCCACCGACTGCTTATCTGAGCTCAACCTTATCAGCTGCATACTATTAAAGCTACAGCTTTATAAGGGTGATCAATAGCTTGTCCAATAAGCTGTCAGCATTTTTTTGATTATAGCCCTAACATGATGATGGCTATAACCTTCAGGGACTCGCTAATCAATAGCGGAGACAGATCATAGTCGCCATATTCATCCCTTATCAGCAGTAACGGCTTGAAAGAAGCACATAGCGGGTAAACAAAATTCCTATGAATGGCATCATTGTGTGCTATCGTTCCAGATTCATCTTGCGGTGTGTGTTTTCTTAAAGGGCCCTCGCCTCTTTCTTTACAAAGCAGCCCGAAATGTGTCAAATTGAATAAGGCCCCTGGGCAACCAATGAATTGTGGCTTGAACAAAATCTGTGGGACGAGTTCGACTCCTGGAGATGGCAACAAGTAGAATATTGGACGATACCTGTACATCTTTATTTCTTTCGCGCTTTCACAACAGCTTCAGCTGTAATGAAGTGCTTTACAGAACATTTCACATAAAATAACAGTGTCACATAAAACATCGCCAAGTGTTGAAAATCTATTATTTTCACAGCACATGGAAGTTTGGCAGGATGGGAAAGCCGCCAAACTGTTGGTATTTGGATCATAATGACATCCAATCTAATATTCGGAGCTTAGCTTTAGCAAAGGGAATCACTACTCGGGGCCACATAAAATGATGTGGTGGGCCAGATCCGGCCCCCGGGCCTTCAGTTTAACACCTGTTACTTAGGGGATCACTGTTTTTCCAGAGGGTCCTTTTAGGATTTTGTCCATCCCACAATGTGTCTGTTGGTTGCCTATAGTGCTGAATTAACATATGCAAAGTCGAGGCGTCCGAATTTGAGAAACACCGAAGCCAAGATTGGAACCCAGACCCACTCGTCCATTGGTGCACATGGTAGTTAAAGTCTGTTTAACTGTTGCAAGATTTATGGGGGTAACTGAAGAAAAAATTCTTCCCTGGCGCTGGCGCCAAAATGTTTTGACACACACCGCAAAAGATTATGGACAGGTGGTTGGGTGAATAGATGATCCCGCTACCCTTACCTGCCAATGTAACTCCGTACTTGTTTTTCTCCGATTTTGGCTCCTCAGTATTCCTGTGCCCAGGGCTTCTGCGCAGGGTATACCAGAGTGAGCACCTCTTCGAATCGGATCACCAGTCAGGAGCGTGGTGCAAGGACCCCCTCCAAGCCTCCGATAAGATCTACTACATGCCGTGGACGCCCTACCGCACAGACACATTGACAGAATACTCCTCAAAGGAGGATTTTGTCGCTGGCAGGCCGACGACGACCTATAAACTCCCGCACCGTGTGGACGGCACGGGCTTCGTGGTGTACGACGGCGCGCTGTTCTTCAACAAGGAGCGCACGCGCAACATCGTCAAGTTCGACCTGCGGACTCGCATCAAGAGCGGCGAGGCCATCATCGCCAACGCCAACTACCACGACACATCGCCGTACCGCTGGGGTGGGAAATCCGACATTGATCTGGCGGTGGACGAGAACGGTCTGTGGGTCATTTACGCCACCGAGCAGAACAACGGCCGCATGGTCATCAGCCAGCTCAACCCGTACACGTTGCGCGTAGAGGGCACGTGGGACACGGCGTACGACAAACGCTCGGCGTCCAACGCCTTCATGATCTGCGGTGTCCTCTACGTAGTCAAGTCGGTGTACGAGGACGACGACAACGAGGCCACGGGGAACAAGATCGACTACATCTACAACACGGAGCTGAGCAAAGACGGTTTCCTTGACATCCCGTTTCCCAACTCCTATCAATACATCGCTGCCGTGGATTATAATCCCAGAGACAATCTGCTTTACGTTTGGAACAATTACCATGTGGTCAAGTACTCCCTAGACTTCGGCGTGCTGGACAACCGCCTCGGTAAGTCTACTTTTGGAATTTTGTCTCACCGTGGGGCCAAGCTCATAGGGAAAAAAAGCTTGGACACAATACAGTGGTACCTCTATTTATGAAATTAATTGGTTCTGGAAGAAATTTCTCAACTAGAAAATGTTGTAAATAGAGACGCATTTTCCATGCAAATGCCCTAATTCGTTCCAATGTGCAATATGTTGCGTTCAGGAAATTCGGAGCTGTAACTAGCAGCGCAGGCTGTATTTTTACTTTTCGTATTTTGAAATTTCTTTCGTAACAAGAGGCAATATTTTCCTGTTGAGACATTTCATAACTTGAAAATGTCGTATGAGGAGACGTTCGTAAGTAGAGGTACCACAATATTGTACAGTGACTCTCCACACTTGACTTTATTTTCAGGAATATTTGATTGCTGTGCCGCTGTTTTAGTTCACAATCGAGTTCAGATTGAGGTTCAGCATAGAATACCGCCGCGAATATAACAACAAATGACTTTGTCACGACTTTCGTCTTGTCCTTTCAGGGGTAACGTGCATGATTTGTTTGGCACAGTTTTTATGCGAGGCACCCTTCCTGACACATTACTTCTTCACCAAGGCTTGGGACTCACCAGGCATGAACCAGTAATACCAAAAGTAGTTCATTCTGTTGAGTGACTGACTGAAGAAGTTAAGATGATCTCAAGTTGATTGTAATCTTTTTTTTTTTTTTTTTTTGTGGACATAAACCACATCCCACAAAAACCGCCGTCACGTTTCAAAAACACTGCTTGCCTTCCATTGTTAGTATTCCAATGATGTAATTGTCAAATTGGCATATCCACGCACAAAAACACCATCTTGAATGGGTTGCTCGTAAACAGAACTGTGGGGGCCTTTTTTTTTTAAAAAAAAAAATGCTCCTCTCATCGATCATTTCGCTACCTGCTGCTTTCGAGCTCCAACCAACAGATTTTCTTTCCCCTCTCCCTGATGCACGACGTCCTACTGCGATAATCAATTCATATATTCCGTGACCGCGCTAACAGGGCGTTTGCTTTGGCCGACACACAGCCGGCCGTAATATAATTTGTTGTGCTTAATAAGAGGGAGCTTGTGTGTTTCTCCTTTTATTGGATACGAGTCGCTGTGCAAAATCGCCGGCCCTCCACACGAGCGGCATGAATAGCGGTAGTAAAACGTCAGTGCTCGTGGACAGATGGAGCACAAATTGAAATGCGGGGGTAACAAAAAATCGGGAGAGTACATGAAAAAAAACACCCCTCCAGAGTAATAAAGCAGCTGTTTCATCATCTTCCTGACCATGCATGTTAACGTCGCATTTTCTTGCCGAGAACAAAATGGACACACTTTTGTTGGACTGAGCGTCTATTTGAGGGAGGTGTTGATTTCTCATATGTCACACAAACATTATCATAATTATTATTATTATTATTTTTATTTTTTGCAGTTGTCACGGGCGGCCCGGTAGTCCAGTGGTTAGCACGTCGACTTCACAGCGCGGAGGTACCGGGTTCGATTCCATCTCCGGCCTCCCTGTGTGGAGTTTGCATGTTCTCCCCGGGCCTGCGTGGGTTTTCTCCGGGTGCTCCGGTTTCCTCCCACATTCCAAAAACATGCATGGCAGGCGGATTGAACACTCTAAATTGTCCCTAGGTGTGAGTGTGAGCGTGCATGGTTGTTTGTCTCTGTGTGCCCTGCGATTGGCTGGCAACCAATTCAGGGTGTCCCCCGCCTACTGCCCGAAGACAGCTGGGATGGGCTCCAGCACCCCCCGCGACCCTAGTGAGGATGAAGCGGATCGGAAGATGAATGAATGAATGAATGCAGTTGTCATTCTGAAGCACTAAACCTTTACCTTAACTGTAACCCAACATAAAATAAAACCAAACCCCAAATTGAACCCTTATTTTAACCCTAAACCGTAATCCGATTCTAACCCAATCCAGAAACCAAACCCCAATTTAACCTGAAGCTGAATCTTCACCAAATCGACGTAAACAGAACGGGTAATATTCTAGGAAAGATTCTCCCTGACCTTTCGATGTGACAATGAATCCATTATAGCACGTTTTTAGTGCGTGAGCTACCCTGTAAATCGGAAACGAGCTCCAGTGTATTTGGACTGCGGAAACATTTGAATGTGAATTGAGTTCCGAGGGCCAGTGTGCATCAACATTTCTGTTGTGTTGTAAATATGCACGAGCAAGAAAAATGCCTTATGAAGTTACTTTGGCAGAGTCGTTAAAGAGCAGTAACAAAAACCTTTTATTTTGTTATTTTATTGTTTCCCTCTGTCCTCGTCTTTCACATATTATAGCTTTTACTGACTTTTATTGGTTCAGTGTAATATTTTTACAGCAGCCAGTTATTTAGCGCACAATAAATGGATGCTTTTTAATCTGCTGGGATTCATGGGAGGGTGCGGGGGGGAGGGGGGAGAGGCAACCACTTCTTTACAGAACACTGCTTTTCTGCAACTTTTTTCATTTTGTGAATTGCGTCTTGCCCTCTTTGCTTATTTTTAGCGTGTAAGGTGGCAGTTAGCATGAGAAACAGGTGAGCGGAACTATTTCAAGCGTGCAATGTCAAATTGGTGGATGTCGTTCTTTTGCAAAAAAGTAGTGCTGGGTATTGTCAGAACCTCACGATTTGATTGGATTTTGATTCCTCATGTTGCGATTCAGGAGCGGCCTGGTGCGTGGGTTTTCTCCGGGTACTCCGGTTTCCTCCCACATTCCAAAAACATGCATGGCAGGTTAATGCAACACTCGAAATTGTCCCTGGGTGTGACTGTGAGCGCGGATGGTTGTTCGTCTCTGTGTGCCCTGCGATTGGCTGGCAACCAGTTCAGGGTGTCCCCCGCCTACTGCCCGAAGACGGCTGGGATTGGCTCCAGCACATCCCGCGAACTTGGTGAGGATAAAGCGGATCGGAAAATGAATGAATTTTGTGATTCAATTCAGTTTCCATTCTTTGGGTTGTGATTTGATTTTTATTCATTAGTTCTGAAATTGATTCAGTGAGATACATCGACTTATTTTCATGTCCATGCGAGCTTGTGGGATGTCACTTCATTTGTAAGGATTGATTGATTAATCGATATTCCTACCATCCATAGCACGGTAAAAAGTGCTCTGTTTTTGCTCACGGTTATCATACCGCCAGAATGTGATACTGGCCTACGCTTTGCAGTTATTATTATTCATAATACTGGCCAACAAATTTTTACTACATTTTCAAATCACAGATCGAAGTCAAATTTTTTAGATTTTTTATTTATTTTTTGCAAATCTGCCCTTGTTTTTTTTTTTTTCTCATCAGCTTTTCATACTACGAGTACCACTACTACTACTCCTACTACTACTAATAATAATAATATGTAATCTAGACATAAAGTTATGAATTATTAGTGTATGAATTCAGAATTAGGGGGAATTTTTTTCACAAGGCATGATGAAATCCCTTTCAGGACACATGAAGCCATCTTTGATTCAAATTTGCGGTTGACCAGCGTAATTGCCCCGTGGCATAATTCACATTCATATCATGACATGTACAACGTATACGTGACCGCGAATGCATTGGATCCTTTTTGTGACTCTGTATTGTTTCTAATCTTCTCTTGACTTTTCATTTCTGTTGCATAAGACGTCTTGAATAACTCGGCCCATTTTGGGAGCTCTTGATATATTTCTGAATGAATCCCAAAGCTGTTTGGCCAATATGTGACCCAACGTGCGGGTCCAAGATGGTTGCATACAGTCCGTGTCAGAGATTCATTCACTGTCTGGCCTTTTTTGTACGTTTGCCACATGTTGCCATCTGGCAGCGGCCTCACGCCAGACGCCGCGCCCCGCAGGCTCTTGGAGGGGAAAGCGTGCCCGAAACACTCCATGTTTTGGCTCGGGCGCCCACTAAACTGATTAAGAGCGTCTAAGCGATAAACGCGGGTCTTGGCAAGAGCGCGTTTGAGAGATAATCGGCGCGCGACTCGAGTGCTCTGATGTTGTCTGGTGGGTTCCGTCGTTGCAGACCCTCAAGAGTGCCCCCCACGCCCACCCACGCGACTACATTTTTTTTATTGAAACATCAATCAATAGCTGAGGCAGTGAAGAGCTTAGCGATGTAGGCTACTCGCTCATTTGCACATCACATTCATGCCTTGCCCATAATAAATGCCTGGTACTCACTGCAGTTGGGCATATAAATACCCGTAGCTTCTATATGAAAACATATCAGACTATATTTGCAAAATAGTATCAAAAACTATATTTTTGTAGTATATAAATCGGTTCCTATGAATAAAGGCATCACACTCAATTGACAACTCGCCAGAAGGTTTTCCCCAACTGTAGTTACTATATGAGGTCAAAATAGAACTAAAAAAAAAAAAAAATGTTCACAAAAATAAAGACATCCACCTTATTGAATGCCTCGCCTTGAATCGCTCCTCGCCACAAATAGTTCCACCTGTATTGGAGTGAATACACACTCTAAAATAATGTTTTGGTACAATTAAGCTTGTATTAATCATTGCTTTAACATCAATACACTCCTTATCTTTTCGAACCCTAGCCCGCCATGAGGTTGAGTCTATAAACATCCCCCGGCCCCAATATGGGGACATCTACTCTCTGTGCAAATAAAGGACCTCCACCTGAATTAATACCTCACCCCTAACATACATTTTGTACCTCCTTAAAGTTGACGAAATAAATCTCCCTTGGGCACTCTATGAGAACATCTTAATGCTGTGTTTTTGCAAAGATATTGCAAGTTTGTTGGCCCAAATAAAGGCATCCGCCTCAATAAACACCTTGCCCCTAGTAGAAGATGACTAAATGAACATCCCTGGCCCATATATAAGGAAATACGTTCACAATATTTAGAATGAGTTAAAAAGAAAATTAGGTTTGGCCTCCACCTCTATAAACACCATGCCCCCAATATATGCTTTCACTTTAATTCCCATTCTATCTACATAGAAACCAAAACGTACATGAAACAGTGCTCTCACCAGAAGATGGTTCGGTATCTAGGAATCCCTACAATTTGTCATGCTCGTGCGGCAGCTGCGCGCTCTTCTCTCCCTCGCCGCCTGACCTCCATTAAATGCCCTCTCAAGTCCCGGGACGAGAGCTTGGGAATGAGAAATTAATTGGCAAACAATGCATGGCTCCCCTCCATTATGGCTCTCATCATGTTAGATGATATCGGAGCATTACCGGATGTCTGGCTGCATAATTGAGCTGCCGCCTGTGTGGCAACTGATGGATAGCAACGCAATGAAATAATAACAATAATCTATACGCTTGGCATCAGGGCAGTCTGATTGCACGCTGACGAAGCGCAGTGATCCACAGGCCGTGCCGTGACATCTTCGCAACCTCTGGACTGATCTTCCTTTAGGGCTCCGGCTATTGAATATTTTTTAGAACAATTACCGTATTGGCCCGAATATAAGACGGCCCTGATTATAAGACGACCCCCTCTTTTTCAAGACTCAAGTTTGACAAAAGACTTTTTGAACACCAAATTAATTTTTATCCAGAAAATAATTACAGTACATCTGAAACAAATGCTTATAACAATATATTTGAGAGAAAAAGCATGTTATTTTGCCTCATTCAAATCTTAATATCTGAACATTTAAATATGTAAACTAAAGTGCAATCACATTCGCAAATGAATGTCTTCTGGTTTTTGAAATGTAAATTACGTCATAACTTCTCAGCTGTCGGTTAACCTGACCGACCTTCAACCCACTTTTCTCCAGATATGTTTCTCCATTTTCTGCTATCTCTTCAATCATTTTCTTCTCTTTTCTTTCTTACCGCTATTTTTTATTTTTCTTCTTCGTGCTTCCGCTATTTTTATTTTTATTCTTCGTGACAGGGGTTCACTTTGGCCTGGTGAGTCAAGTTCAGGACTCGCTTCAATGATATCTCGCGCCATCTAGCGTTGTGAATGGGTATAATGTCTAGACCCCGAATATAAGACGACCCCCACTTTTTCAGTCTTATTTCAATGCAAAAAACACCGTCTTATATTCGGGCCAATACGGTATATATCCCATTTAATTTATCAACTCTGCAAGTAATTGCATCAAAATGTTTTTTTTTTTTGTACCGTATTTGTACCGATACAAATTATGCATGTGGGGTGCAGGTATTGTTTTTGGTTAGGTAGTCCACTGCAGTACTGTGATTTTGAAAGCGTGTAGTTTTCAAAAGTGGAGCCTGGTGAGTGACGTGGGTGTCAGCGAATGAAAGTGTCGAGTTGGCTGTCTTTGGCTCAGGTTCAACACTGACTTGCCGTCTGTTGTGGCCATCGGCAGCTCGCGTATGAATGTGCTCAAGTGTTCGTTTTGTTACCGTTTGTTCAACAAAGCAATTGAAAGTGCACCGGTGGCTCCGTCTGTCCTTGACCACATGTGGAGAGGCTTCAACTCGTTCTAACTAGGGGCGGTAGGCTACATTACATTAGCTCTCAATTTTTGCGTAAATGCGTTGGCTCACAGATGTGCTTTTTCCGCAAGTCAGTTCTGCTTTCCAGTCGGCACATTGCACTTTTTAAATGTAAAACGACTGTAAACTGATTCCATACTTTGGACGTTCTCTGTCTTTTACACACTCCCTGCTCCTCATTTGTGTTTATCGCTACACGAGGACAGGGCAAGTTAACTTAAACACCACCAATATCTTAAAACTAGCGTATCTATCCTTCCTATACTCAATAGGTTGTCATACATACCCTATTGAGATTTACAGGTGGTGGAGGGGGGGGGGGATGCTTAAAATAGGGCCTGGAAAAGCCTCAGTGTCCAGAAAAGTCACAGCACCCATTCAGAACAATATACAATATTAAACAGATATAAACATTTTGGATTCACTTTAGCCATCAGATTTCATTGTGAAAGAACGCCACGTTAGGGTATTTAGGTGCTATCAAATGCCAAAACGGGTCCAATTTGAATTGAGCAGTATGTTTGGGTTACAGTGTATGGCTATAGCATCTTTCATGGGAGCAAAGGCTGCTTAATGGAATTTGAAGTAGTAATTAAAAATCTGTGTGTGTGTGTGTGTGTGTGTGTGTGTGTGTGTGTGTGTGTGTGTGTGTGTGTGTGTGTTTTGCTGTTTCCCAAATACACGGTATGCGTTGGTGAACAGATGGTGCTTGAAGAGTTCCTTAAAAATGTCCAGGGAAACAGCACGATGGATTTTATTACCATTGTGGATCTCTGCTCTTCTAACTGTGGAGTGCGCGCCAAGTCAAAAAATAGAAACCGAGATCGCCTTATGCAGATGTGAAACAGGGAAAGCAAAATAAATAGATAGAAAAGGTTAATGGATGACATCACACATCGACTATCCAATCTTCTCCGGTGTGTTTGAAAGTGCCGATTGCAGGTGCAACTCTGCATAAAGGTTGCAATACTCAAATGAGGGGGTAATTGGGTTCGGCACAAGGCTGGAAAAAGTCACTTTCCTCGTCTTAATTTCTCACTAGCCCGAAAGCCCTTTTCGGGCCTCGTTTGATCTGTGAAACTTTCGACGAGTCACACGTAGCGGATCCGTTTGGTAATGCCTCCTCTTGCTCCCAGAGCCGAGTGGAGCCGGCTTATCTAATTGCACGAGCCAAGGGGCTTGGGATCGCGAGCGGCGGGGCTAATTATCTCGCTTTGAAATGAAGTGCAAAGCTCCGTGTGGGGGCGGGTGATCAAGCTCATTTATTTGTGTGTTGTGGGGTTTTTTTTGGGTTATTTTTTTTAATTATTGTTCTTTTAAATGTTGCCGTTAAAGCAAGTAGAAATGATCAGAGGACTCTCAATGACACAATTAGCCAGCATGTGGAGCCTTTTTATCCAGCTCCGTTGTGGAATCTGGTCGAGCTTAACTTTGTCACGATTATTGCAAAATTCACATTTCAATTTTTCCCCATTCCCCTCTGGGAAGCACGCACAGAATCCTTTAAGTGTAGCTTTTCTTTGATTTTCTTGTGATGCATTAAGGAATAGAGCTGCCATTTTTGATACACCCATTTTCATAGCACTATTCATAAATAAACAACAACGTGTCAATGCCATTGCAAAGCGAGAATAACAAGAATTTGAGGGGTTGGGGGGGATGCCAATGTCTTGTTGAATCTTTACTTAACTCATTCAGTACCAGGTCATTCTGGACCAAGTCTGAAAAGACGTTTAAAAACGTCTTTGGGAGTGAATGGGTTAATGATAAAGGCTCATGTTTGTCTACAATAAACAGATCCTCAGCAAAGCGAACGCTATTATATATCATCCACCCCCAAAATGAGTTTCAGCTTATGCCCTCATCAGTTTCGGGCTTCTATGAGGAGGACAAAATGGCTTCCGGTTTCATTTATTCTAATTTCCGTTTATTTACTTCATGCCAATTAGCTGTTTGATTACTTTTGTTCTTAATGACTATTGCTTATTTGCACATCTTCGTGTTGCACTTTTTTGATGGTAATATGCCTCAATAATTATAAATCAATGCAATAATAGCACATGCCATCATCATCATCATCATCATCATCATGGGAATGTCTACCCCTGTGGTACGACTCAACAGTAACATATATATATTTTTTTTTTTGGGTGATTGGTTTGTTTATTGAACATAGAACATATACAGTAATAATTTGACAGAAAATAAGGTAAATAAAATAGTAAAAAGGAAAGAGAAATCAGTCATCATTCAACACAGTTATTATGTCCTGCATGATGTTTGACTTTTTTGAATTGTGATGGCATTTTTTTTTAAGTGATACAATCTGTCCATCCTGCATCCGCTCCAATACTTGAATTCCCTGATCCCAAGCGGCTCATGTAACCACCTCCAGTTTCTTAGCACTTGTTGCCTTCAATGACCGTCCGCTAGAAAAAAAACAACCAAAAAAAACAGTTAGTGAGGTGAACAAGTCAGCCATCAATAGTGGCCTTTATTATTTGCTATTTGATTTGTCGTTATGTACATTTTGCTGCGTTTGGTGCAACCCTGTTCCTGATTTACAGAAAAACAAAAAAGTTAAAAAGAAAAGCTTTGCTATCACCGGGGCAATGGGGTCGTGTTACCTTGAGGTACACACTGCATGACGGCGAAACAAATATGGATCATAGAAGTGAGCACTTTGCTTTGCTGTAACTGCGTTCAATGCAAATGCTGCAGCTTGATGTCATTTCTGCTGAGTCATGTCACTCACTCTTCTTTTCCCCCCCTCATCCTCTCGATGACTAAAAAGGTTTTAGCCAGAAGCCTGCTTGTATATTGAGAGACACAAGTTCAGAGCATAATTGTGATTTAATACATATATCAGAATTTGTTTTAAGAATTACAAAGACGGCATACCAACAAAATCACCCCCCCCCTCCCCATAAAAGCTGATTTAAAATCATTTTATCCATTAAATTTGAGATTTAGGTTGGTCATCAAGAGGGAGCTTAAAAAGAAACAAATCCAATAACCATTCAGTGTTTGAAACTTATTTATCAATTTTACTTTTTCTATCAATTGTTTTACAGCTCCGGTTACATTATGTCTCAGGACATTTCTAATTATAAAGTATTTTTTCCCCTCTATTTTCTGCATGGATTCTTTGAAATTTCATTTCAATGTCCTCCATTTCTGCAATGACCCATTTCCAGTATGTGAGCGCCGCCGGCTCATTTCAATTACGACCAAATTGACGCTGCTATTTACCGAGAGCCGGATGCGCTCTGTTTGAGGTCGTCATCACTCCTCCTCAAATGTAAATGCGCAACGGCCATTCATGAATAATGTACTTATTGCAGCGGATGTGGGGTGGGGGTGGGGGGGGGGCTGGGCGCACTCGCCAGCGAGATAGATGCTTGTGGAATCTGCGCGCTGATGTCGTCCACGATGTTAAATGTTTGGGCTTTTTTTTTTATTAACGTTCTAGTGATGGGTGGGACTGTCAAACTCCCTGTGGGATGATGGAGCTTCTTTGTGTTTGTGGGCTCCTTTTATGTTTGCTCGGCATGTGCAATGCTCGGGTGAATCTTGCTCGGTTGGTAGAATTTCATCTTCAATGTCAGCGGAAGCTCTTCATTTGAGAGATGTTGACGAACAAATCTGAGGCCACTACGACACTCATTAGCTGCTACATGCTACTTGTTTGCCCAACTGTGGCGTTATGTGTTATTATTAGCATTAAAGATTGTTTTTTTTTTTTTACGTCAGTATAGAGATGCAGATAGGAATGAATTTATAGTACCGGCACAACATTACATAATCAAGTCCATGATCAGCCGGACTGCATTTTTTTAGACACATTTCGATGAGTTTGCAGTGCCTGTGCACATTTGTCAGCGTTTACCAGGATGGCAGTTCGTCTCAGGTAAACAACCTCATTAGCCAGCACCTCCCGGAGTGGCCATCACATCTGGGAAATTGGGGTCCCGCTTTGTCTCGTGTCTGGAGGTCCACAAATAGCAGCATTCCAACATGAGTTTCGACAACACAGCTGGAAGTGTGTTAGCTATGACAGTGGGGGTCCGCGAAAAGCCCACCAGTTTGGCTCACTTGTCATACTGTATATCGGTCGACCCCGCCTTGAGCGCTGAATTGAATGTCAATGTCGCCGCCATGTTGGATGTGTCAAAGTGGAGTGATAGGTGGAGTTGTCGCATTCATTTGCCGTTTGGAGCTTTTGCAACAGTTTTTCACGCCCCTTCTTGAGACTGTTCAAAATGCAGTGTGAGAAGCAATGCTCCAACGCATTGTACTTTTTTTTTTTTTGTATCCATGGTAAGTTTTTCAAAACCAGATCTGTTCTTGACAAAGCATCCAGCACTACCTCTAATGAAAACACTAAACTCAGTTGTTGATGTTCACGAGGGAAGCCGGGGAAAGTCTATTCGATAAGATATGAACCGACCCACGCACGGTGATGTCCAAGTAAACCCTAATGTCTACGGTGTGTAAATACATGATTTTGACCCCACCCCAACCCCAAATCCCAATTCAGAGACTTCATCCTCCGTGATGGTCTACATGGACACGACGACCACCACCACGAGGACCACCACTCGTCCCACCACCACCACCACCGTCACCTTCACAGCAGCCAGGACGGGCACCAACAAATTGGTCACCACCACTACCGCCACCTCTTCAACGGGTGTGCCGGGCCCCCCGCGGGCCCAAACGCCAGTGGGACGCCTGGGTACGGGAGACGACGAACGTTTGCCACCTTCCTCCAGGCTTCCCAACGTCAGGGTGGAGTACTGTAATCCTCTGGTCATGTTCGACATTTCTTGGCCCAAGACCGGACAGGGAGTGGTTGCCAAAATGCCCTGTCCTCCTGGGACCATAGGTGATGTTTGTTTTCTCCTATACACATCATCTAAATATATAGAAATACACTGGATGATATTATATGGCTTCTACTGAAACAAAAGCTAGCTAACACATGCTACGGTGGTGGTCAGCACAACTCTTTCATTCCACAAGACGTATTTGTACGTCTTTTTAAAATTAGGCCCCGCCTACCAAGGACGTACTTGTACGTCTAAGTCTTTTTTTTGTGTCATAGAGAGGAGGAGGGTCTGATGCAATCTGTGAAGGAGAATAAGCCGTTTGCATTGTAAATCATGTAAAAAAGTGACCAGTAGGTGGCAGTGGTGCCTCACGTGCTTGCTTTTTGTAAAAGCAGCTGCCGCTGTTGTGAAAGCGCTATATAAATCAGCATGTATTGTATTGTATTGTAAAAGCATGCATTTCTCAGTTTTTTGCCCAGGAATCGTCATTTTCATGAAACTTAGCCATTTTGTAATGCCGATTGCTGAAGAATGGAAACAGACAAAAAAGCTGCTGAAAGAAGAGAGTCCAAACTTTATTTTGGTAGGCTGCATGTTTAAATAGCATTAGAACCAAATATTCTGTGGGCCTTGCAAGATCAGTCAAAATCCAGTAAAACGCTGGGATTGAGGGGGTTGCTCCAGTGAAAATGGCTGCGGTTGAATGAGTTAACTTGAATACTTGATCGGCTAATTCATCGGAATTCAAGATAACATTGAGCTAATTGTTATCTAGCTAGCTAGTGGGGTATTTTTGCTTGTTAGCTCGCAGATGCGGTGATGTCACTCAAGCAAATTGTAGTTCTCAGACATTGTCTGACCGCTTGTAATTCATCATGAATTTGAGAAAAATGTTAGCGAGTGAGCTTGTTAGCTGGCTAGTTAGTCAGTCGCGGATGCCACGGCGTTAGTCAAGCATAAGTGCGGTGGTTTTTCTGGGCACGTCGCACGTTATGCATCTGCATGTTGAAGTAAGACCAATTTCATCCACGGTAAACTTTAAAAACCAATGTCTCAATGTCAGTCAGGTCATGTGGGTCCAAAAAGTGAGAATACCACAGTCGCATCCATGATAACAGGGAGGGGCAGAGGGTCGCCGTGTCCCATCATACTGAGAAAGGAGCCAAGGCCATATTGTCCCCCTGCAGGTTTTTCTCCAGACGACCAGAC
>CAAKHF010008973.1:0-10274 GCA_901007745.1 Hippocampus kuda
GTCTGGTCCACAGACCTGAGGCGTCGGGCAGGTGTGTAGGGGCGGATGAGCTCAGAGAGGTAAGGTGGCGCAAGATTATTTAGAGATTTGAAAACAAATAAGAGGATCTTGAACAAAACTCTAAAATGTATGAGGAGCCAGTGAAGGGATGCCAGAGTAGGAGTTATGTGCTCCCTCTTACGAGTACCAGTCAGGAGGCGAGCAGCGGCATTCTGGACCAGCTGAAGGCGCTTAATGGAGGACTGGTTGACTCCAAAGTAAAGGGCATTGCAGTAATTAAGCCGCGATGTGACAAAGGCATGAATTACTGTCTCAAAGTGTTCATGAGAGAGGAGAGGTTTTATGGCCAGCTGTCTGAGGTGAAAGAAGCTGGATTTAACAACAGCACCAATTTGCCGATCAAGTTTGAAATCACTGTCCAGTTTAAGGCCCAAGTTTGAGACTGTTGACTTAAGATAAGGAGACAGGGGGCCCAAGTCTACAGGATGGGATGTACAAAGGCCACTGGGACCAAATACTATCACCTCTGTCTTCTTTTCATTGAATTTCAAGAAATTTTGTGCCATCCAGGTTTTGATTTCTTCCAGGCAGGACAGGAGGGGTCCTAATGAGAAGGCGTCTTTTTTGCTCAGTGGGACATAGATCTGGCAGTCATCTGCATAGCAGTGGAAGGGAATGCCATGTTTCCTTAAGATGGAACCCAATGGGAGCAGATACAGCGAGAACAGCAGAGGCCCCAGAAGTGAGCCCTGTGGAACACCACATGACAGGGGAGCAGTGCGTGACTCAGAGCAGCCAAGGCTGACACAAAAGGTTCTGTCAGCCAAATAGGACCTAAACCACTCAAGAGCACTACCGCCAATGCCCACCAAGTGCTGCAAACGAGTCAGCAGAATACTATGATCCACTGTGTCAAATGCTGCGGTTAAGTCCAATAAAACTAGACACACAAGATGAGTGGTCGCAACAGATCCCGGGAACAACATCGGACATCTCAGTCCAGAAAAGCGCAGTGCTGGGAACAGCAAGGATACTGCGCAGAACCCTCAAGCTTCCTGGCCTCTGGTAGAGGACCCGAGCTGAATGGAGGACGGACACCACCCGAGGGGTGAGACGAGGAATTTTTAAATTCATATACATGTACATCACGAGCAAACAACCTTTCACTCTGACATTCAAACCGATGGACGATTTAGAATCTTCTATGAACAAAACATGCATGCATTGAAATGAGGAAACCAATGCAGAGCCTGAGTAGAATGGCTGGAGCTTAGATTCTAAAACGGAACATCTGAACTGTAAAGCAGATGTAGTAGTTCATTTTGCCATGACACAAAGTATTAATTTAATGATTAAAGTACTGTATAACTTGTCTCGTGGTATTGGGGCTGTAAATAACTACTTCAGTTAGTTAGTGCCTCACCATTTTTTTCCTCCATCGACACAGCACAATATAACAACATGATACCGAAGGAGACTGCAGATGTCTGTTTTGCCCTATTTTCCTCCAACCTGCTGGTAATATAAACAGCAGGCAGGCCGGGATGAGAATCGGGCGCTTGACATCTTTAAAGGGAGAGACACTAAGAGGTCTGAAGCAGTCTTCCGAGTCCATCACATATCTTAATTACCGTCGTCCTGAGGACCCAGCCGGTTAATCAGTACTCCACTTGTGCAGCAGGCAGGAGACGCCGCTGAGCACGAGCAGATGGAAGGAGTGAGCTAACCTCCTTCCGCCATAACAAACGAGAGCAGCGAGAGCTCAATGAGGCCTTACTTGGCAGTGTGGACTACATAACCTCGCTCAGAAATACAAACTCTTATGCGGTCTACCGTACCTGTTTTTTTTTTTGGGGGGGGGGGGTTTGGACAATCAATTGATATAAATTTATTCGTAAACATGGTCATTTGTAAAGTGGTTAATGGGAACTGGGAATGCAAGTAAAGAATCAGTTACAGTGCAGGACGTTGTTGGAAATGTGTTATATTGAACGTCATTGCTTCTGGGTAAAACAGAAGATGAAATCTGACACATTGAATCTGACATGCAAGTATGCTTTAACTCTTATTTGGAGAACCGTGTGATTGAGAGAGTGAGAACAGGCCATGAGGAATAAAAACATAGTAGGAATGTAGATAAATGATTCTTTTTGGTTTGAGCAACAGTGTTTACTATTATATATACAGTACTACCTTTAGCTTTCTGTTACACACTCAGAAGCACAATCGGCTAGCAGACACAGACAACAGAACACAGACGGTCACACTATCTTCAGTCTTCTTTCATTCTTCCAAGAGATTTTATATCAAATTCAATCAGAATTCGAAATTTGAAGGCTTCTGCGCCGCTATAGTGATTTGCAGAGTTTGGAGCAAGGCGAATGAAGTTCTTTCATTTTGATTTTCATGTATTCATGTATGACGTGGTCAAATAGTTCCCCTAGTTGTTCTGAGCCCACGTCGTTTTCTGTTGTGTTATTGAAGTGACGTTTTGACAACTAAAATGTTTTATATGTTAATAGTGTAAGCTTATGTTATATTATTAATAATCATTTTATGTTTGAGCATCATATTATTTCATGTTAAGCATTCCTAAATTATATTTTGTTGTTAAATGATTGCTGAGACATGTATTTATGTTGATAGGTTCTGATTGGCTGTTAAAGTAAGAGAAGCAGGAAGTGATTTTTGTTACGAGAGTTGTGTTCTAGAACGTGCTGCGGTGCAGACGCCGCCCCCTTTAATAAACTGCATTAAAGGATTCCATCTCTCCTTTTGTCATTCGTAAAGTAGAGCTATCCACTAAAAACAACGAAACCCTCAACTTACACTAGTAAGCGTTTGTTGCGCAGATAATTGCCGGGGACCAAGTGCAACTTCACCTTTCCTCTTCCCATACTGTGTTACGGGTAGTTTCCTTTCAGTTTTGCTGTACACAGTTGTTTGTGTTATTTTTCATTTAGTCGATTGTATTATGAAAGCGAACCCGTAATTCATCGCAGCCGCCATTCACGTTTGTTACACATTCGTCTCTGCTGTGTGTGATGTGTTCAATGACACTTCGTAAACGAGAGTGAATGTGTTATTTTACTGTTTTACTGTACCTGTACTGGGATTATCATTTTCATCATAATGTTTCAGTTGGAATTCCTATACGAGGACACATTGTTTAATAGGAGTAGAGACAATGTTGTGTTAGTAAGCGGAGCTACGAGGAATGCGGTGTGATCGTGTGACTTCACCGTTTCTCTTGCCATAAATACTGTACTGTGTTGCCGTGTTATATTAAAAACTGCCACACTCCGTAGTGAAAGGGATACTTACCAGAGGCATCTAAGCGTAACTGACTACACAAACTGCAAATAGCAGCGTCTCACCGTAAACACATACAGCACTAATCTGCTCAGTGCTTTGGTGCTTGCCTTTCTGCGAAGATATGTGCCAATGAGGAGCAATGGCAGGTATATGCCAGTATTAGCAGGGACACCAACACGGCTAATCTTTCTAACTTTCTACAAAGTAGGATGTTCTCTGGTGGACACACACAAACTGACCTCAATCTTCCCTCCTCTCTGGACGCAGGTTCTTGATGAAAGAGCATCACACTGTGGTTCAAATCATGTCACCGGTAATAGGCTTTTGGATTTCGAGTTCAACACTTAAACGTGATCATTCCACAGCACGATGTGAAACGATCGTAGCAGCCAATTTCAGATAGGCATGCTCTCAACATTTGCAATGACCTCACATAGCAAATGGAACTACAGACAAGCGATTGGAAGAGATCATCAACTAGACCTGCTAGAAATGTGTGATGAGCATGAGCTGGAGGCATGAAAAGAATGTTTCCCTAATGTACAAAACACTGCAGTGTATATGCTTCTTTCGCTACTGGTGTGACAAAATTGCACTTGAGATTACACGCCAACCTTCGCCGACTGGAATGCATCGAAGGATGAAACCAAATCGTTTCTGGCCACAACTATGAAATAAGTCTCAAGAGGGAAATTGCTCTTTTGATGCAGCACCAGATCGTCTTTGGATGGTGCAAAACACACTTTGGAGAACGAGTGGACCAGGAAGTGCAGCAGATTGCGCCTGGGACAATGCTGGAATGAAGATGCCTTCCTTCCTTTGGTGTATGAAGATCAGATTGCCGCTGACTTTAGGCCATGGCCCCAAGGATGTCATCATGTTGTGAGTTAAATAAATGTTAATCTATTGTACGGGTATACCAAAATAATCTATATATTCAAAAATTGACTACATCTGTATACTGTATGTACATCCATATATCCAGTATATGAATACTAGTAAAATGAATATTACCTGTAACCAGTACACTTTTTTTTTTTAAATAAGTGTCATGATCCTGTTCTTGTGTGTCTCCAGCAGGTGGCAGTGGTGGGCTTTTCCTCCAACGTGCACATCTGCTGCCAATTTGATCATCATGTTATGCTAAGTGGCGGCCCGGTGGTCAAGTGGTTAGCGTGCTGACCTCACAGTGCAGAGGTCGTGGGTTTGGAATTTGCATGTTCTCCCCAGGCCTGCGTGGGTTTTTTCCAGGTACTCCAGTTTCCTCCCACATTTTCAAAAAAATGCATGGCAGGCTGAGTGAACACTCAAAATGTTCCCTAGGTGTGAGTGTGAGCACGGATGGTTGTTCGTCTGTGTGTGCCCTACGATTGGCCTTTAACCGGTTCAGGGTGTCCCCCACCTACTGCCCGAAGACAGCTGGGATAGGCTCCAGCACGCCCCGCGACCCTTGTGAGGATAAAGCGGATCAGAAAATGGATGGATGGATGTATGTTAAGATGAGTATTTAAGGACTGCCACGATCCTATGTCGCTTGTCTGATTCTTGACCTTGTTGCTGCTCTAGCTCAGGTGTTGTTTTCGAGACCTCTCGATCTCGTCATTGTCGTTTTGCGCTCTAGTTTCTTACTTTTTAAGTATTCATGTTTTGTTTTGTTTTTAACCTGCTCATGTTTCTGTTTTGTGAAATTGACCTTTTGTCATTTTGTTTGAATCCCAGTTTCTTTTTCCTTGGTTTTGCCAGCACTTTTTGTTAATGTAATGTTTTCCCGGGTGTTTTGACCAGCGATTTTTGGGATGCAATAGCTATTCAGTTCGTTCCGGAACTGTGTCCAAAAGTATTTTTGATAAATATTATCGTGTACATGTACAAGATTATACAGTTTAAAAAATTTAAAGTACATCAACATATAATCAATGTCTTCGCTATTTATTAAAACCGTGGCTGTAGCTGTAACCTTGGAAAGCTTAGAATAAAGTTTGTGATTATGATGATGATGATTTTTTTTTTTTATAAACTATTCACATTTTACCTATAAACTCATCTACAAAATATAGACCACTGAATTTTGGTGACAATAGGAATAAAGCTTCCAATTTGTTTTCACTTTTTGCAGTTAGAGTCTAATTGCATTGTTCATAATGGCTACTTTCTTCTTTATGTTGTTAGGACAGAATTACTGAACACTGGGACAAGTAAGCCCTGAAACAACAGAACAAAATTAGGCTGTTTCCTAAGACAATAGATGCCAGTGCTAAAGCTTTTATTTTCCTTTACGTTGTCATATGTCAGCATTCCATGTGCTCCCCTAACTCGCGACTGTATATGCGCCTGCCTAGCCTCAAACTGCAGCCAATCCTGAGTAGACATGACGGGAGCTACAGGCAAGGTCAAGCTGTTATGTTTTTTTGCCTGCCTCCCCCCTTCTCCCCCTTCCCCAGCACACACACACACACACACAAACACACTGAAGTCTCGTCTCCGTGGAAACTGCTACCTCTCATTTTAATGCTGATAATGTTAACTGACTCATCGAACTAATCAGCGGAATCACAGCAGCTGTTATTGAGTTATAGAAGATGGTTGATTTTTCAGCCAACAGACTTGAATACATTGACGAACATTCTTTTCAAGTACTTTAACGGTGGTCGCGCTGACTTAGATTGAGCCGGGTGTCTGCCGCAGCCAAATAATAGCGTGAAAAACATTAGCGCACATCACCTCATCCAGATTGTTGCCATTTACATTTGTTAGAATCGCCGCCTCTTTTGCTGTTTCCACTCGTTCAGAGTTCCCCTCAGACGTTCTTTCTCGCTCATGAATGTTTGATGATGCTGCTCTCCCAACATTGGCTGGAGAGTCTAAGGTTGCACTGTGTACTTGTATCGACTTAAAACTTCAAACCTATGGCTAAATGTGAATCTCGTTACTTCAGGTACTGTAATTATTGTTTAAAAAATTATATTTTCAATATCCTGTCCTCACACTGATCCAGCCAAAAACAAAACTTGAGATATTGTTGCGTTTCACAGCCAAGCAATATTAACCCTTTCGGGGATAACGGTCACTACAGTGGACAGCTTATCATCCGGTTATATGGGGCATTAAAGGGTTAACCTTGCTTTCCTTTTTGTGACATTTTACTTCCATCCTGCCCATGAATCTTCTCCCACTTATGTGTCAAGAGGCTACGACATCACATTTCGATTTTTTTTTTTTTTTTTTGGAAACTTGCTTCGACGTACATGCGCAGCTAGCACTTCCTGCCATCCTGGCACCCCGAGGACTGTCGGAAAGAGCCATATGTCTCTTCTGCGTCGTCACAGCAACAATCTCCGTCTCCATCATGCACTTTACTTTTATATTGCAGCAGGAGCAGGAGTCCACGCCCGCAGGCACATTTAACCCCAAGGAACAACCTTGTCAGCATTCTTGTGTGACTTTGCTTATTTATTTAAGCTGTAGCATAGGTACAAAGTAATTTATGTTGTTTTTTTTTTTGTGTTTTTATTCATTTGATTAGCGATAATCAGTTGAGGGAGACACATGGGAGACACAACATTTTTCTGATTGAAGTGTGTTTTCTTGAATGCCAAAAGATAGAACAAACATTTATCAAAAATGAAGTTCAAACAATACAATTTTGTAAGTAAGCTTTAATGAGCCAAGCTTAGTCTATCGCTATTCTGGGATCATGGACTAGTAAAGTTATACTCACAGTAAATATTTGCCTGAAAAATATAACAATCAAATGGAAAAGAAGAATTACTGACACTTGAGTCAAAAAAATAAAAATGGAAAACTGGGAAAAGCAGAAATACTGTAATAAATCACTTTGTAATTTTTAAATATCCTACGATTAATTAATTCATTGATTAAGATCAGAATGCCAGCACTCTAGTTTGACCTAAAACAAAAACAAAAAAATAACTTTCAACAAAACTGAGAATGTAAAAATCCTGTTTTGACAAAGTACGCAGTAGAAAGGTTATGTTTTCGAGTTTGGATAGTAGGCATGTCCATAGTCCGGCGCAGGGAACAATTGCGGTCCCCTGTTTAAATTTCCACCAGCCATCAACATCTGGCATAAAAATAATAAAGTTTGGCCCATCAGCACTGTTGACCACAGTTGATAATACAGTACATCTGTACAAAAAAGCTATTTTATATTTTACCAGACGATGGCAGCAGACCTGTCGGCGCTGTCTGTGCTTTCGGACCAAGCGCACTCCGCCTCTCCGAACTAGCCACGCTCATTGCATTAGGCCTCAGAATAAATTTCTGAATGCGCCCCTATCTTGAAAATCCTGATGTAGCCCTTTCGCCCTCATTTCTGAAAATAAAGATTGTAGCGTATAAAAAGAAAGTTGACGGAGAGCGCTGTCGCTTCCAGGAAAATTTGAAATTGGCATTTTTTTTCACTGAAATTTGAAAAATTTGTGTCTTCCTAATTTGCCAGGAGCCTGTGGCTGTTTTCAAGGAATTCAATATCAAGAGACAACCTGAAATATGTAAAATATGACAAGGTGACCTGACCAAATTTGGTCCTCTTTGCAAAAAGTTGGACGCCCTTAAAAAAAAGAAAGCATCTCAGTAAAGACACCTAAAAAAATTAAAAACAGTAATTAAGTATTTGTACTTTGTTACTCCCCCACATTCATAACCTCATAATGTCACACAAAATGTTTGTACAATCATAAACCGAGGACCCCCTCGGTTTGCATCCTTTTCCAGATAATTTCGTTTCAGCAAAATTTTGTTACATCAAACCCTCACTTCAGGTGTACCTCAGAGCTCTGTCCTGGGGACCTAGCTTTTCAACATCTACTCCGCTACCCCCACTCAGAACAGAATGGCTACTAATGGTGAACTACTTAATGTTTTTAAACTTTCATGAAATTATATTCATGGTAGTTGTGTGGTATAAACGATGTATTCAATAAAAGGCATGAATTTGCCCGATGGGAGAAATTTTGCGCCTCCTGGCCAACCATGTTAATGTATTTTGACTCCGTCTTTCTCTCTCTTCATGTTCACTGTGCTCAGTGTGAAAGCAATGCCATAAATGTATGTCCAGCCCCAACAAGAAGTACAACCTAAATAAATCAAGTTTCAATAACCTTGTGGGGGTGCTTGTTGCACATTATTTGTGTGGAGCCTCTGCTAACCAACGAGCTGCGACTGGAAAGCAAATGTGGCTAAACATTATGGAGAAAGTTTCCTTTTGCCTACACAGCATAAATCACTTGTCATCGCTTCATGGGAGCAAAAACATCATGGGAGGGCAAGTAGTAAATTCGGGGAAAGTCAGCAAAGCTAATTGCTAAGCTATCGAAATGCAGTCACAAAACACCGAAATAAGTGTTTGCATGATACAGTCTACCCATCACAAATGTTTGCCTTGAACTGAGTTACAGCAGAGAGTAAGCAACTCCGAAAAGCAAAATACCAGGCAATAAGTGACTCGAGAGAAAGTAAGCGTAAAGAAACATATACAGCAACCAGAAAGCTGAAATTAAGCCGCTACGTCACCGCATACATCAGCTGAAAAGAGCAGTATATTCCGGTAATATAATAAATACTTAAAACAGCAGCAGCAGTGGAGACAGGAAATTAAAATTCAAAACTATTATCCGTGCAGATATTATCCAACTCAATCTATCAGCAATGTTATTTGTCATTTGAGCACCGAGTTGTTATTTTGACGGATGAGATCTGATGAATCTAATTGAATGCACTTGCATTCTGCGGTTGAAAACAGAATCGGTAATGGCTAATTAATTCATGGACGCAGATATTTGAATGAATTCTCGTGAACTAAATGAAAGCCTGTTGTACGGTGTTTTCATTTAAAATATCAGATGTTATCCTAATTAATCTTTCATTAATTTTTTGGAGCAATTTAGCTTCTCGAATGGAGTATAGAAGTCAACCATACAGAAGTGATTATTTATTAAATTATTATGAGTTCAAAATATTTTTCAACCTTAATTTTATATCGTGATATATATCCTTATTGTGGAGGGCCGCGATTGATAAATGATGAATTTTGGGCCACATGGACCAGCTCCAGTGGAGGGCTTTACCAGGGCTACACAGATTCATGATGGAGCTATAGCACCTCCTAGCTCCCGGTGTGTGCTTATTATAACTGTAAGTAAGAAGTTATCTCCCACGGAAAGCTAATATTAAGCTCAAAATTTGACTTTGAGTAACTCATAACAGCAAGTAGATTTTGTAATAAACCTTATGGAATTTTTGGTGGTATACGTGTGAGAAAGGTAATACAAGAGCCATTTTGAAATGTTTCATTTGTCTTTATATTCGAGCTGCTATATTTGTAAGCTTAAGTTAGATTATTAATTATCACTTTATGTTTGAGCATCATATTATTTCATGTTAAGATTACCTAAATTGAATTCTGTTGTTTAATAATTGCTTAGACATGTTTTTATGTAGGCGGCCCGGTAGTCTAGTGGTTAGCACGTCGACTTCACAGTGCAGAGGTCGTGGGTTCAATTCCAGCTCCGGCCTCCCTGTGTGGAGTTTGCATGTTCTCCCCGGGCCTGCATGGGTTTTCTCCGGGTGCTCCGGTTTCCTCCCACATTCCAAAAACATGCATGGCAGGCAGATTGAACACTCTAAATTGTCCCTAGGTGTGAGTGTGAGCGTGCATGGTTGTTTGTCTCTGTGTGCCCTGCGATTGGCTGGCAACCAATTCAGGGTGTCCCCCGCCTACTGCCCGAAGACAGCTGGGATAGGCTCCAGCACCCCCCGCGACCCTAGTGAGGATGAAGCGGTTCGGAAGATGAATGAATGAATGAATGTTTTTATGTTGATAGCTTCTGATTGGCTGTTGAAGCAAGGGAAAGCAGGAAGTGATTTTGTTGCCGAGAGTGTGATTTCGATCCTGCTGCGATGCAGACATATCCCCCCCCCCCCCCCACAAAACCCCCCCC
>CAAKHF010008977.1:10482-24835 GCA_901007745.1 Hippocampus kuda
AAAATGTGGCTTGCAAAAAAAAAAAAAAAAAAAAAAAAAAAAAAAAATCCAACCAGCTCGGCTCACGAGTTTAAAAAAAAAAAGAGAAAAGGTGACTAATCTACATTGAAAGTGAAAGAGAAAACATTTTGGTTGCACTAATTAAAATGGGGAGGAGTGCTTACACGAACAAGTCTGCAAATCGGCCACAACATGAGGTGGAGAGTAAAGAGGAAGAATATTTGGCGGAATGTGGACTAACAGTTTGCACACGCATGTTATCATCACAATCACTTTTATTCATATTATTGCGTGTACAATTCTATTTAAATGATATTTTGACATGTAATCAAAGTAGAGTTCAATCAGCGTTCCAGAACAGAATATGTTTCCACAATACGGTTGTTGTCCAATTAGAAAAATCTGAAAAGTCTGTATGTAGAGTCACTCGACTGTGACCACTGACAGAGGGTGAACTTTTGCTGTAGACAGTGTTTCATCTGGTGCAGTGTCCAATTTTTTTTTTCAAACACACCACAGTCACCAATGTGAAGAGCGTGTGATGTAATTTGATACTTCAGGATTGGGTTCTCAGTTGGCAGAACCATCCGTTGTTGTGTCCGTTGACTTCGAGGAGAAAGGAAGGCAATTTTCAGCCCGTGCTTTGAAATATATAAACGCGAACTCTGTGAGGTGTTGCAGAAAAATGGAATGGGGAAGGGCCTGCTAATTGAAGCTGTCACACTTCCTGCTTCCCATTAGTGTAATTGGCATATCTATTTCGGATGTAACATTATGTGAGGATGTACAAGTGAGCCATACAAGATAGATGAAAGCAATAGTCAAAACCCAGTAAGACAACGATTCATGCCCTTTAGCTCATGACAGTGAACAAATGTTTTGAATAAAAACATTTAACCACTATCTAATGGTATTTACCACACGGAAAAGATCATTAAAAGCAAGTGTTAAAACTGTATGAGAGAAACTACACCCATCACCATTTTATCCTCATTAAAATCCAGATATAATCCAAATATTAAGACTGGTTTTACATGCAGTACTCAACAGTGTTTTCCACTGCATCTTAAAAAAAATATAAAAAGAAAAAAAACATCAAATTCAAAGAAACATTTGGAGTCGCAGCACTGTACTGTATATGAAACTTTGCAAAGTCCCAGCTCGTGTGGAGCATAATGCAGGTCCCTGAAGTTTTAAAAATAGTTATCATATTTTTGCATGTCGTATGTTCCGCCCTATTAGGCGCTTTGGAGTATAAGGCAATGAATGGCCGACTGTTTTCATATATGAGGTGCACTGCATTATAAGGCACATAAAGTAGAAGATCCAAAACTGGCTGCTGTTGCCTTGTGTATCCACTAGATGGCGCTATGCTCAAAGAAATATAATACAATTCATTACAGCTTTATTTATACCGAGCTTTCACAACCGCTGCAGCTGTAAAAAAAAAAAAAAAAGTGCTTTACAAAACAGTTAAAATACTACGTCCAAGAAATTAGAATATTGATCCATATATAAGGCGCATCGGATTATAAGGCGCACAGTGCAGAATATATATAGAGCCAGTTATGTTTTTTTTTAATATAAAAACTTTTTTTTTCATGTTTCGTCAAAAAGGCTGCCTTGATTTTATTTTCAACAAAAACCTAAACCTTCAACAATATTATTAAAAAGCCATTGCCAATAAAGCATGGGCAAGGTCCGTTGTCATTTCAAATTGTTGGCATCTAATGAACGTAACTAATAAATTAACTTGTAATCTAACGTTCGGTGCATTACTTTTAAAATCAAGTGATCAGGAAAGTAACTGAGTTACTTTTTCAAGGTAACTGTTGCAACACCGTTCACATCCTCTTATATTGTGAAAACTACATTTGAAGGTGAGTTCCCCACAATATTTAAATGTTTAAATGACAATGTAATCATTTACGTTTTAAGAAATAACCCTGAAAATGTTTTTTTTTTGTTTGTTTTTTCACAAAATTTACCTTGGTTGTTCTCTCCAATTTCTCAGTTGACTCTGCCCACACCTTGCAGATTGGAAGCATTGGCACAGGCTGCCACGTCTTGGCTCCTTCCTGCATTCCTTAAACACTTGCTGGAGGACTCCCATCAGCCGTCACCTGATGTTGCTGGTCTAATGGTGGAGATGACCCTGTGGAAACAGGCATGGTGCCACCCTGGATCTTTCCCATCTGCTGCAAACAGGGTGTTGGGCATTATCTTCTGGTGCCCTTGAACAGAAATGGCTTCAAACTAACTCTGTGACCAGGGATGAGGGATAAACAGAGAGATTAAAAACCAATGAGCCAGGGACAACACATTGGAATGAGCCCTTTTAAATTAATACATTTGTTACTGCCAATTTTTGTTTTCCACTTTGGTCACACAGATCTTCAATGCGTGCCTTTTTGTGCTCATAATGTTCCTGTCATAAAATTAGAAACATATTCTTGCAATATGATTACCAACATATTTTGTGTGATCAAGCTGCCATTTTGTAATGTTTCTTTTACTATATCACGACTTTGAGATCACTAATTTAGTCTTGTGATATTACAACTTTTTTCTAGTAACAATACCAATGCCCATTGAAATTATTTACAATTAAGGTTTTTATCATTTGGTGATACTTTTCTCATCATATTCAGATATTATTCTCACAATTTAAATTTAATTTGTAAAAGTACCTTTTTTCCAAACATTAAGATATTTCGCTCACAGAATTAAAACTTTAGTCTTGTCACTTTTTTTCATTTCAAAATAGTACATATAATATTATAAATCAGAATCAGAATCATCTTTATTGGTCAAGTATGTAGAAAACATAAGGAATTTGTCTCCGGTAGTACAGACTACACAAGTATTATCAATAACAAGCAACTACGATAAACAAGGACATGACAAATACCAAAGCTTTATATTTTTGTAATTAATGTTCATTTTAGGAAGCAATCCATTTAAAACATATTTCGATGGGTACAATACAAATACTATTGTTGCTAATTTTGTTGATGACAGAAAGATAATCACTTGGAAGAACTATTCTGCTGGAATGGATGGAGTATACATAAATAAACGGATGGAGGTCTTTGTGCAAATAGAAAGATGGTTCAAGGTGATCTGCATATGTTGCTGTGCGGTAGAATATGAGTCAATCAAAAATAACATCACCCACACACAAAACATTCCAACTCAGACCATGTGCTCCATTTGTTTACATAATTTGGCAGTGTTCAGCACCATCGCTGCTTAAGACTCCCATTGTGTTGGTACTATTCTGTCTTCTTCCTTCCACACATGTGGAGGCAGCTATCTGAAGCGTCCACGCCGCCGGATTAGCCCGCTAACCACCAATCCTTTTGCAACAGTTGAGAGGATGAGAGCGCCTGTTGGATCACCTCCAGGGTCTGCTGCTTCTGCTTCTTTAGCTCCTCACCGCCACCCCCCTTTCCCGAGCGGCTCCAGGCGGCCGCCCCAATCCCACATCTCATCATCCACTCTTCCATCCCTTGGCCCAGGCCAGGTCCCAGCAGCGACTGGCACAGACGACGCTCTGAAGGGGAGCAACGGGTCCAGATGGTTTTGCTTTATGATGGTCTGTTTTCACTCGCACCTGTCAGGTCTGCACAGGTGGGTGATTTTTACAGACAGAGGGAGGCGGCCTGTCATGTTTACATACCATGTGGTCGTCAAATCATTGTAATAAAACACTTGTTCAAAAATAATGACGGGGTTATACACACTCAAATGTAATCATGGAAAGAACAAAGTGATGGCAAACAACTCCTGCGAACTTCATGAATCTTGTGCTTATTCATTTTCGATACCTCTTATGCCACTGAGGATCGCAAGGAGGTGGAGCCTATCCGAGCTGATTCTAGGCAAAAGGCGGAGTACACCCTAATCTGGTTGCCACTTAGTTTTAGGCCACAAATAGAGCTAGACAACTACTGGTACTCAAAACTAAGGTAAGTAGGAACAGACTGCCTGCACGGAAATGAGTCAAATGTACTACTGAACCATCACAATGACTTTGTATCTACTCAACACTGAGGTGAATGTAGGAGGGGGCTCTATGAGGCCCCTCCTACATTCACATCATTAGACATGGGCCTCACAATGTTCCACAGACAAGCAAATGCCTTAAGACAGGGATGCCCAACCTTTTTTGACAGCAGAACTACTTTTTGATCAACCAACCTCCCGCGATCGACCTGTTACTGCACACGCACACACTGACACACGCATGCCATGATGAGAACGGCCCTAACGATGAACGAAACAAAAAAAAAAGTATACACAAGACGATGTGGGTTTGTGAAAAGGAAATCAGTTTTGCAGCGTGTTGACGAGAATAACAATATAAGATATAGCGCAACAGCTCTGCAATTGCAGACTGCTAACCGCTAACAACGTCCTGTAATGCAGGTCATGTGCTATCGTAGGTTAAAGGTGACCTTTGCTTTTTTATTGTATTTTATTTTTTTAAACACTTTTTGTTAAAGTGAGACGGATAGGATGCTAAGGGTGCAGTGTGCACTAACAAAAAAAATATATCACCCCTCATGACTGAGTTGGGAACAGTCCGCGAGCTACCGATCCATCACGAGCGACGTATTGGGCAGCCCTGCCTTAAGACAATAATGCCAATGATGAGGTCAGCTTGTCCCGCATGTGCAATCGGCCCTCGAGGCTTTAGATTAAACAATGCGTAATCAGACAATATAACTGCAAAGGACACAGGGCGAGAAATGGTTGAATGGGTTGATGGGGAGTGACTTACAGGCAACCATGTAAGTCACATGCAGAGCCTAGAGGGTGATATTTTATTTCACAGAAGCAGCGAACAATCAAAAACATGGCTCACTAGCACGGGACTTCAAAGCAAGCTGAGGTTCTACTAAAGCACAGGTGTTAAAGTCTGATCCTCGTGCTCATCAGCAAGCTCTGCAGGAGCCTGATTGCAATTCGGATCGCTTAAATCAGGTGCATTGGAAAAGGGAAACAACTCAAACAAGTAGTATACTGGCCCTCGAGGACCGGAGAACACACCTGTGTAGTAAAATTTTTCCAAATACTGCCAGATTAATGTGTGTTTTCTTTTTTTGGAAAAAAAAAAAGGTTTTGGGAGTTCGGGTTGGGGTTTTGGTTAAGTTAATGTTAGGTTTTGCCAGTTTTGTCATTAGTTTTTTTTTTTTAGGGGGTAGTAGGGATTTGATTTCAGACTTAGGTTACCGTTCTACAACAGGCCCTGTCTCAATTTTTGTTTTTCCTATTCAGGTTTAATGTTTGATGAAGGACTTTGTCAGGACCTGTTTTCTTTTCACTGACATAAAACCTTTTGTATTTATTAATTTGTTGATTTATTTTATTGACTTTAATGCTTATTCTGCTGGGTGTCACGGCAACATAAGTCTCCCTAGGGATCATTAAAGTATTTAGATAGATTGAATTCCATGGAGGTCGCTTGCATTGGGAAGCAGAAAAAAAAGAAAGCAAGGAAATATCAGTTGGAAAAGTTTACAGACTATTGCTAGCACATTTTTTTTAATTAAACAACCTCATTTGAAGATGATTTGTATGCAGCTTTTTTTGGGGGTGTAGCAAGACCTTAATGCCTCATGCAGTCACATTGGCAATGGACAGATTGGCTTCTAATGGTTATCCAATACTATGCAGCTGTGTACCTATGTGCTGTTTAATAAGGTGAACTGACCTTTCTTCATGGTTATAAATCAATGTCATTGTCACACTTTAAAGCACTGCTAGAAATGCATATTATTAGCGCCCTACCACCTTCTTCTAAAATAAATTACACATTTAAGAAGTCCTTCTGAGGCCTTACTTCTGTTCCCACATAATTCCCTTTCTGACTGACACCATTATAAAAAGTGCTTTGAATCACACGTTCAGTGATTGCAGATTCGCGGAAAAAAGCCATAGTTCATCTCCTGGTGCAACAGAGCAGTTTTGGGATCAAAAGAGCTGTAAAATTACCTTGACGAGTGGAACAAGGTAAAAGAACTCGATGATTGTGTTTGATTGCAGGTAAATGCACTACGGTTTTGCTAAAGGTCGACACGATGCCGCTATCTAGAGGAAGTGCCGACTTTTATTTCCGGCATTATTATCCCTTGGCTGAGACGTAATGGCCAAGGTATGCACTTCTACAATAATGGCATTATAAGAAAGCCAAATGGAGTAACCATCATGTCTAGAATCCACCCATTTACCCTCCCAAATAATACTCCACTTTAGCCCAGAGCAGTGGCCGTATTACCGAGCAAATCACATCTAATGCCATTTGCTCTGTCAGAGAACGCAATATAAATACAATGCTATCCTTAATACAACAGCTTGAGCACTGTGAGTGCAGCAGAGTGCTCTGGCTGCTGACTCAAAATGTCTTTTTGAATCATTAACACACATGCAGCACAAAACAAAACAAAAAAAAAACCCTTTCTGTGTGTGCATATTCTCCTCAAGGGCCTTGCCACAATCCAATGCGTGGGGTGGGGTGTGTATTGAATTTGGGATACATTCCCTGCTTTCCTAATAAGCCACCGGCATGATGCCACTCTCCTGCCTGGGATGAGATAAGAACTGGCAGAGCAGTAGTGTGGACTCCCATTGAAACCCAGTGTGCTGCTAAGTCCCCTCTGCACTGTATAGGGCAGTACACACACACACACACATACACACACACACACACACACACACACACACACACACACACACACGCACACTCACACACACACACTTTTCATTGAGGCAGCCGGCCAGTGAGGTAATGTTGTGATTACAGATGCAAGAGCAGACATGGTGTGTTGGGAATATGAGGTGAAAGATAGAAAATGAGAAGTAGTAAATCCACTGAGACGGCATTAAAAAGCAAGGCGTTCTGAAAAAGCAAAAAAAAAAAAAAAAAAAACCTTTTATAGACACGCAGCCTTTGAAGAAATTACCACACCAGCAATATTTCCTCTTTATGTTTCCACGACAATCCCCATTTGTGTTGGGTTTCATTTGTATATCAAACGCAAATAAAACGTCCCTGCCCGCAGGGGAGTTAAGTTTGGTTCAGATAAATCCCATGCAAATGAGGCAGATTGCCCATTCCGCCAATAAGTTAGCATTTAACAAAAAAAAAAAAGGCTGCATCGGTGGGATAAATTGTTATGTAGAACGAGTGGCATCTTCCACACCCGGCAAGTGATTGCCAAACTGTTGCTTACCCATCTGTGGAGTGTTTTGACAAGGGAAACAGGCGAGAGGCAGCTATTGTGTGAAGGAAATGCAAAGTGGTCTTTTGCCTATGTGGGAACCCGTTAGCAAATGTAGCGGCCAGTGACTGTCAGCTGGGAGATGCCGTCAGCTTGGAGGATGCATTGATTTGCAAATATATTGGAGGAACTGACAACTGTGCCTTTATCAGGCTCTTTCACTTTCATGACTGCTGTTACAGTATTCAAACAATCAACAAACAATCACTTCATAGGGTTTCACAAGTGGCGCAGTTAGAAGAAAAAAACAGATTATAAAATAGTATGATGAACCTATCGTAGTTGTAACTTATCGAGTGTTACTTTGGAGCCGAGAAGAAAACTGTGAAATTTGAAAATTGTTTATTTTATTTACCCTTTATGTTTTGTGACCCCCCCAAAATTATACAATGTAAATATGTAAACTGTTTTTGTTTTTGTTTTTTTTTCCCTTGAAAAATAAACGTGGTTGTCAATCACCAATGATGTTCCTCTTAAAATTTGAGCATTGATGAACCGTTTACAGAGATTTATATGGCTGCAGTATTAATTTGAAATGATATTGGAGCTAAGTGAGAGAGCCAGTAAGTTCCAAATCTCCCCCCCCCCCCATTTTTGGGGGAAATTTATTTATTTTTATTTAAAAATCCAACACAAAAACATACATGCCATCTTGAAAGGCAATTTAGAATGAAAATAAAATAGAAAACACCATGCTGAATAAGTGTACAATGTTCGAACGTTACATGACGTAGAAACAACAAACTGAGAATGTGCCTGGTATGTTCAAGTAACATATTAAGAGTTATTCAGATAACTATAGCATAAAGAACATGCTAACAAGTTCACCAAACCATCAATGCCATTCCAAATCATTAAATCCAATGAAATCTTCATCCTCTGTGTCACTTCAAAGCAACTCCACCAACTCCGGAGGTAGAAGATGGCACTGCTTCCTCTTCTCCGTCGCTTACGTCAGACTCATTGTGTTTTTATCAACATAGGTCTAGAGCCGCCTCTCGTGGTTTAACATGAAAATAACATGTGAAATGATATAATAATGTGTTAATAATTTCACCCATAAATCGCTCCAGAGTATAAGTCGCACCCCCAGCCAAACTATGAAAAAACTGCGATTTATAGTCCATAAAATACGATATACAAGCATGGGGTGTAAAGCTTACTTGGTTTCTTCGCTGTGGACGGCAAAATCAACAATACCAACATTTTTTTTGAAAAATTGTCAGGGAGAAAATCTTATGAGGGCGAGTGTTGGAAAAAAAAAACCCCTCAAACTCTTATTCGAGAATGTAGTCAGACCATCAGGAACAAATTGCAGTACTTGCTTTTCCCTTCACTAGTATACAGTATACGTTGGCGGTCAATTTCAGGGGGACACACTGACAGTCTAAAGCATAGGTGTCAAACTCAGGTCCTGGAGGGCCGCTGTCCTGCATGTTTTCCAAGTCTCCCTGTTGCAACACACCTGATTCAAATGAACAGGTTCAATGTCAGGCTTCCGCAGAGTTTGCTGATGATCTGAGCGGCCCTCCAGGAACTGAATTTGACACCTATGGTCTAAAGGAAGAGAAAAAACCCTTTAGCAATCCCTCTAAAAACAAAACGTCCAGAGGTGGCCCGGAAGAGCCACAGAGTAAACTGATATTGAAATAGGCTTGAGGAATAGACAGCGCAACCAATAAGAAAATGTGTACTGTACATGAACAGGAAGAAAGGAAAATATTTGGATGAGTTTAGTCAGTCTTGTTGACAATATTATGAGCTCCTAAACCCAACTTAAGCATGTGTCGGAGGACACAGCTGCCTGTCAGCTGCACAGCGAGGCCTGAAACAAATCATGTAGGAAGGACATCTGGAATAATCATTCCTGAAAAAGCAGCTCAAAATGTCCTGTGCTAGACATTCAGTTTTACGACACCGTTACTATGATGTCAAAGAAACGTTTAAGTTGGGAAGCAAGGCGGGAGGTTATGATGAGGAAAAGAAGAAATGGACGCTCTTAAAAATGTCCCACAACTATCAAAAAAAATGGTTTTTTTATGATTCAAGGATGTCATCACGTATGACTTTTTAATAGTACAAAATGACATCCATGTTACCAACATGTAAGCATATGGGACGATTAAGTTCAGCATGTGACTTACATCTTGAATGATTGAACAGTTTTAAAAACCTTTTTTTTCCCCAGCCACCATTATCATTGAGGGTGTACATTTTAATAACACGCAATGTTAGCTACGATACTTTTGGAGCATCTTCTGACAAGGTCAACGTGTAATGTCTCTCTCTTAACTACATGCTTGTCTCAGGGCCAAACAGCTTCTGTGACCCACCTGTGCCGAACATCTGTCTCTTTATGCAAATAACAATATTGTTTGACAACTTACGATGTCTTCTGTCTGCCTTTTCTACCCTTCACTGTGAGTTCCCCTAAGTGGTGCTCTCCCTGTTTGTGTGTGGCACAGCTCAGCTTGGAGCCAGCCTCTTATCTTGGCACAGGCCACGGTCAGGGTGAAAAGTGGAAATGGTACAGATCCCTACGCAGCTGTCAGGGTCTCTGTAAAGTGGCCCGAGAAGCCTTCACAAGGATATTGAAAGACTTGCGGGATGTCTGATGGTAAGCCAGAGTCAATCAGCTCGACGCACAGATAAATGTGGACGCGTCACTTTAAAGTCGTAAAGCTCCCAAAGTCGAATGAAGAAAATTCTCACGTTTTAGGATCCTCCAACGTATTCGTCTTGCACTTTGGTAACTTCATCATTAAATACTTTGCATGTCAAATACAGAATCAGAATCAAGTTTATTACCAGTGAAAGGTACATTCACAACTCGGATTTTTTTTTGGGGCCAGCTGGTGCAACCTAACTGGTCATAATTTAAAAAAGAATGGTGTAAGTTAACTAAGAAAGAACAAAATAAACAATATACACGGAACAATGCAAGAGACAATTGTTTTATGTGCCGTGTTTAGGAATGCAGTGACACAGTACTAAAGCACGAGGACAATTTATGCTCTGTATGGGATTATGGTATCAGGTATGTGCTTGAATGGTACCCTGTGTGTGACCACATTTTGGCACCCCTCCAGAAAACTGAAGGGAAACTTGGAGCAGTCATTTTGTTTTTGTTTTGTTATGAGGTCTGGACATTGGTCTTTTTTTTAAATTACCGGTTTACAGTATAGGACACTAACAATAAGCGGTTTGGATCATGGATGGATGGAAGATGATGTACAACAGTCTTCATTTTGAGAATGTGTGTGTGTGCACGCGCATGTGTATGTAACTGTAGTTTGTTTTAGATTCAAACTTGTCATTATACGATTGATGAATAGGGTGGCGAGTAAAGGTCAGGAAAGTGCAATCCTGACTGTTTGCTGGTGGAAATACTTGACCCACACTGTTCACCGCTGACAACCCCATTCATGTCACTAATTCAGTATAAATGTGTTGTGTTGTATTATTTTGACTTCAAGATGGCGCCGCGAGAGTGGCTGCCTTTACAGCAGCTCCTCTAATTTGTTCTTCTACTTCTTCCTTTCATAACTTTGCTGCTGTCAATTGGGAATTTCTCCCGTTGTGAGATGAATAAAGGTTTTCTTATCTTAAATGATATGAGTTCTCCCACATTCCCACATGATAGGACAACAAATGTGAATGTGAATAGTACTGGGACTATTGTATTTATATTGCACTTAATTTAACTTATTGACCTTATCCATATTTGTATTTATATTGCACTTAATTGAACTGTGTTTTCTTTTCTCTTCTTTCTACCCAAAATCTTGCTGCTGAAGGCTGTAAATTTCCCCAGTGTGGGACAAATAAAGGATATCTTATCTTATCTTATCTTATCTTATCTTATAAGGAAGTCATTGAAAAGAGTAAAGTTCTAGATCAGTTTTTGAGGTTGGAAGTTCGAATCCGTCTTGTGTGTAGTTTACATATTCTCCCATTGCTTGTAAAAGTTTTCTAAGCATACCCTAGCTTCCTTTCACATTCCAAAATCCCTTTGTCACCAGGTAGTAGAATACACTTTGCATGGACTGGTGCTATAAGCAAGGAGGACCGGATGGGACCGGGGGAGGGAGGTGACTCAGCTAAAGGCTGAGTCTTGTGTCAAGACGGCTGTCACCTTACCTGCTACTTCCTGTTACAGTGTACACACACTTAACACCCCCAACTCCCACTGCTCCGATCCTCCCTGTACCTTCAAGGGGCCTCTTTGCCGTCATGCATATCAATGCTTTATGAGCAGCAGAAGGGAGGGAATGGGGGACCGGGGGCGCAAATAGAGGAGGGGTCAGCCAGGGAGGATTGGGCGGTGCAGTGAGGCCTAAACACCAGTCGGAATCAATCTATTCTGTAGGATTACTGCTCCACTGGGTTGGGATCAATAGAATCCGGAATACTATCCCCCTGTTAAGAGGCCTGACAACCTAAATGAGGGACCGGGAGATGTTCCCCAACCACTTCCCTTATCTCTCATCTTTTCCTTAGTCACAGTCCCATCGCTTATGTTTGTCTCGAATGAGGTGATGCAAACATGTTGTTCTGTAGTGGTGAAGATGGCAAAGGCTCCTTATTGGTTCAGTGATTTTAAATAGGTGTAGTGGTGTTACATATTTGGCTGAGAGGAAACACTGAGCCCCTGCACCCAAGGGCTTCAGTTAGAAGAACGTGGCCTGTGACAGAAGGGCCTCCAGTTTCGATTCCACGAAGCAGGGCGGACACACGGATCAGGAATCGCTACCTAACTCCCCCAACTGCGCCCAAGGATCTAGAAAATCATCTGCTATGTTTACAAAAGTGTGACTGACTAAATGTTCATGTCAGAATGAGTCCCCCCGCACCGTCACACAGTTGGAATGCGCTTACAGCACTGATGGGCGTGTAAGATGACATCATCGTTTTTAAACTTGAGGTGAATACATTTCTTACATCCGATTCCGAGTCACGCATTCTGAGAGTCTGACTTCCTGACAGGAAGGCTTCAGTGCCGGTAATAATGATGACTTTAAATGTTGTTCAGTGACATCATTCCTCTCTCTCTCGCCCGTCTCAGTGTGTAAATATGTGTAGTGGCAATTGTGACCAGCAGATGGCACTCCTGTTATCCCAATCCGTGAAGCAGGCGCCTGCAGCCTGAGTTTGGGACTGTTCAGGATTTAACTATGTGTTAAAGTACTCCAGCTCTCAAATGCCTGCCGGCTGATTGGGGAGAGTGTGCCAAAGAAAGAGAGGGAGCGATGGCATCCCAAATAACAGGCTCTCTGGATCGGAGCCAACAAACTCACAAATGCTCACACATGCTTCAACAGAACAATAAAGCACAGCCATTCTCCTGTTAATAGTCAATCTGTGCTATCATGAACATTTAGTCTGATAACTGTTACTGCTGTGTAAATGATGTCATAGGCCTGTCACCGTCGATAAATTAGGCCGCTTCCTCCAATGTGCCTTGCTGACAGTCATTTAGCTTTTTTTATTTATTGCAATGTGACTTACAGTCTTAGGTTCTCACACAAATTCTGCAAAATTCTCCATGTTGCTTGGCGTGCATGCATGTGTCTGGTCAAGAGAGAGCTCAGCATCTAAAACCAGTGGAGTAGATGCAATCCAAATGTCCTTAAGACATAATGACAAAAATTACGTAGTACAGCTCAATTGAATCTACGATAAAAGCTATTAGGGGCCAAGACATTTCACAGAAGCAGCCAGCAAAGTGACCCGGCAGCGGACGAGGAAGACACAGGAGATAGAGGCTAAAAATAAGGAAGGACTAACTTCATTAGTGTAGTCATGAGGACAGAGAAAGATGTATGCATTTACTGGGAGCCTGTTGGCGTAGCTTACCTGCAAACTTGTAGATGGAATAAGTCTGGTCAGGCAATTAAATATACATGAATTCCGATTCTTTAACTAGGGAACAGAACT
Source organism: Hippocampus kuda (assembly GCA_901007745.1). Classification (NCBI taxonomy): domain Eukaryota; kingdom Metazoa; phylum Chordata; class Actinopteri; order Syngnathiformes; family Syngnathidae; genus Hippocampus; species Hippocampus kuda. The sequence goes on from CAAKHF010008977.1 coordinate 23,706, forward strand.
CTAACCAAGTCAAACTGAAGCGGATGGTATGATTAAAACATTCTGGACAATCATTTCGAAAGCTTTGACAGAAGACAGATTTGAACTGAAAAGCGATTCAATGTGACGATATTGAGGATAGATGCGTTTTTCATTTAAAATTCTTTTCCAGTCCTTTTTCTGCAGATTTCAGAATTCAATCTCCTGCGACCATCATGAGTTACTTCATCAACAAAGACTTTGAAACAAACAATTTGAATGCCACACAGAAGTGGAGAAATGAGCCACACACATTTTGCAAAGTTTTGGAAGATGTGACCTTTACCAAAGTGATAGAAAGGCCAAAGTATGGCGAAAGAAAGGATCTATTTGTGATCTCAACAAACAGACTCAACTGTGAAGCGTGGTGGTGGTCATGTCATGGCTTGGGCCTGCAATGTGGTTCTGGAACGGGCTCTATAGTTGTTATTGTTGAAGTAACTCATGATAGTAGCAACAGAATGAATGAAAGATGATAAAATCGTCAAAATTAGGTACTGTACTTGTAAGAGCGAGCATATACAGTAACACCAACTCTGGCCTCGCTTGACTGGATTTGTTTTCAAATCTTTAAATTGCCTCGCCCCATTTTACCTCTCTGAGCTCCTCTGCCCTTACACATCTGCCCGGTGCCTTCGGTCTGACACTATTAGAGATACCAAGATCTAAGCGGAGGCTCAAATGGGATCGGGCCTTTTTCTGTTGCTGGTCCCTCTCTTTGGAATGACCTCCCACTGAATGTTCTGCAAGACCTTTTCGCTGCCCAAAACTGATCTAAAAACTCATTTTCATGCTTTGGCTTAACTCATTTTTATTCTTTGGGTTTTGACTGAGCATGAGACTTGATTTTTAGTTTAACTGTTTTTAAGGCTTTCTAATGTCTTTGTTATTCATTTAGTGACTTATTGTTGTTGTTGTATGAACTATTTTGGGTCCATGTACCTGCACTTTGTATACAGCGGTGGTTGTTTTGAAATACTCTAGAAATAAAGTTGAGTTGAATTATAAAACATTGGCATAAGTATACAAATCCTTATACACACACACACACACACACACACACACACACACACACACACACACACACACACACACACACACACACACACACA
>CAAKHF010008977.1:24855-35845 GCA_901007745.1 Hippocampus kuda
CCAATATTGTGCAGTCTGATGAGAAATGTGTTTAATATTTGCACTTGCCATGATACATATACACATATGCATATACACACACACACACACACACACCACTCTGTAAGAGACAATAATCAAAAAAACACTGTATCCTGTAGCCTATCCCAGCTGACTTTGGAAAGAAGGTGGACGACACCATGAACTAGTCACTAGCCAGTCAGAGGGCACATGTGAGACATTCACACCCACATTCACATCCATCACTAAACAAGTAACAGGCACTTTTGTCATCCTTATTATTGACAATATTGGCTGACACAAAGTACCAAAGGTTGACTGACACTGTGCTGAAGGTTTGAAAGTAGGTGTACGAGGCATGCTAGCTTCAATAAGGAAAGAGATGTAATGGCAATGTGCAAATCAAATGAGTCTATTCTTCCCTTGCATCAGACTGATTTGCAGACGCCGTCACGGCATATATCCACAGCAGTATAGCTGATTCGTACAGTATGATGATCTAAGGCGCCTTGATTGGAACATGGTGCACTGCACCCATGAGACTCTGTGGGAAGCAGCAACAGCATAATGTGCATCCGTGAGGACAGGCGTGTGTTGCTGGCTACAAATGTACTGTTGCGGAACAGAAATGAATGAGCCGGCTTGGTATCGAGACACTCGCACGCATCCTTCCAAACAAAACAAAAAGGCTTAACACAATCCAAAGTTGTGCTTCAGACCACACCGCCTCCATTGTGAGCGTCCTTTCATGTTCCTCTATTGACTGCTTTTATATCCTTTGGCTTGATTGGACCACACGAGACAACATCTCACACATACGTCGTCTCGCTTCCCCTCACTCAAAAACCACTCCCCCTCTTTTCCTCCCCCTCTCCACTCATGTTTGCCTTTCATTAGCTTTCATCTCTTCAGCTTATTGAACTCCACCACTGGCATCAAGAGTGTGATGCTTTGATGGTGCGGCCGCTACCCAACATACGTCTATATTTAGTGCCTTCACATATTTCCATAAAAAATGATTTGCAATGTCTGCCAATTCTCAGGCCGTAGCAGGACATAAGGGGCCATATAGTACATGTTGCCCAGAGCTATTCAAAGGGTGCCTTTGGTCTCTAGATACACTGAAGAGGCCTCACTTAAGTTTTTTTTTTTTTTTTTATGTTCTGCCCAGAAGTGTGTTCCTTAATAAGTCTCACACTGTGGTTTAACATAGAAACAAGAGAGGGCATTTAGCAGACATGGTAGCACATACTGTACAGTACCGTACTGGGGAAACGCCATAAAGCACATAATCTGATGCTGGTTGGTTGACTTCCAAGTTGTTCTGATTTCAAATATAATAATAATGAAATGATAATAAAAAGATTAACTGTACAGGCAACATTTTAAGTCTCATTTTAATATTATATACAAGTATACATTATAAATAGAAGGACTGCATATATATGTATATAAACTCAAGCTAACATGCCTGAGAGAAACATGATGGGAGATGAAACTGTTTATTATGATAATGATTATAATCCTTAGATATGTTTCTTTTTGTTTGTTTATTATTTATTTCTTCTGTTATTTTCTTTGTTTTTCTGGCAATATGTTTTTCATATTTGTGCGCTATTTCCTTTCGCTTAGTTTAGAATGCCCCATTTAGTCTGTTTTGTCTTGTTTGTATTATCTTCATCTTCTATTGAAATATTTTTTTAAGAAAAAAAATAAAGAAATAAAGAAATAAAAATACATTTTTTTAGGCTAAGCGGGGAGTATATATATTTTAATTGACGGCGCGGCACCGCGAATCGAGAGTGAAAAGGCCTTAAATGTAGCTCATTGCTACCTATCTTTGCTGGTATCCTCCTATGATGGCATCACAAAAAAACACAATTGTGGAGTTAGTCCTACAAATGCTCCCAAGTTTGGTTGAACCTTTGAGACATCTTTGATTTTGGCGATTCCACTGTAAATATCACCTGCCATGATTTTCATTACAACACTGCACTCCTGTCCTCTGTCCATATCAAGGTACACACTCTTCCCCGCACATCTGTTCTACATACAAACAAGTCTCCGGGGTGCAGACGACTTCATGCGATAGTTGTGTGACGCTTTTGGTCCTGTGGATTTAGTTTTCCTGCGGGGATGTGTGTTAGCAAGTGCTGCAATGTCCGTTCTTAATTGAAGATAAAGCCTATGTTGCTCGACTAAATAATGAGTCAATTACTTTCACATGTACATTGGTGTCTAAATCTAAGATTGTTCACATATGATTTATTGTGGTCCCACAAGGCTAGTTCAAATCCGTGTTGTTGAGAAAACTGTTAGAAAACAGAAAAACACACAAAACACTATCCATTAGACTTGTACAGGTGAATGTACACACCAGTGTTACTACTGTTGTATTAAACTGTACTGTGAAGAAAATTTCCAACCAATTCCCCAAAGCAACAAGAATTTTTTACAGTCAAATCATCTTTTTTTCTTAAACTGTCATTGTCACCAATATGAGATAGCAGAGCTTTTGAATCTTGAGGTTCCTCTGTATTTTGTACCTGGTGAAGAAAGGTAGAATATATAATCGCTAACTAATGATTATAATACCTGACTATGAGTATCTTTGACCATATTTATTGGAAAAAAAAACATCTTTGTCTCAGTCAATTAGACTGGTCTCTTTCTTGATCAACTCTTTGCCGAGTTGAGCACTTAAATCAAATTAACATAGAACACTAATGCAGTAGCGAGCATAATCCAGCATCCATCAAATGCATCCTATCACATCACATATAATACCAACGTGCAGACAGAAACATGGTGTACGGTGTTCTTTAGGCGATCTTGGCTCAGCGTTGCATCACGCGATGAAACACGGCAAGGTCTTGTTTTATTTGAGCAAGATTTGCTGTAAACTTTTGAGAAACACAAGCCAAAGAAGAGAATTCTCCAAGCACCCTGTGGTGCTAATCGTATGATTTGTCATAACTGTCAACAACAGAAGACCCGCAGAGAATCAGCTTTTATTTGATTTTTTTATTATTTTTTTTAACATCATTAATTTCCTTAGGCCATAACAAAAGTCTAATGTTAAAATAGGTTACTTGCGATGCAAATGAGCTAAAGTGATGGGGCTTTTATTTGAAGTTGAACCTTTGTTGTCAGCTCCAACTGTATTCTCTGTTTTTCAACCCAGCGAGGGACCTTTTTACACATTTCAATGGGGAATTTGCCTTTGAATTATTCAACAGACTAATCCACCATCGCCAGTGCTTTGGTCTGTGTGGGCCTGCTGTTCCAAGCACCAGCCAGTTCATCCTAAATGCTCGGAGAAATTGATGAAGAAAAGACACAGCGATGCAGACAACAAAACCTTGGAGAACGCCAATGACGTCAAACTGTGTTACTACTAATGCTGGAAGTTCATATGGCATTTGTAGAATATGTGTATATTCAGGATATGGCAGGAGTTTCTGGATGGCCTGTAAAAATATCCTATCGTGTCATATCAGTGATTTAATATTAAGCTCTTGCCAGTTCTGGACCCATAGAGTCACCCACCCTTTTCTAGCATCTCAGTGTGGACCAAAAAGCAAACAATGAAGCATTACTAGACATGGCAGTTAGGAATGAAAACATTTGTAAATTTTCCAGCAACTATCCAAACTGCAACAATATCATTACCTTATCATACTTGATTGATTGATTAGTAACAAAGACCAACTGACATTTGTACAACCCATTTTGTATAAACATTGTACAAAACAAAACAACAAACAAAAGACATTTGTACAAATTACCCATGAAATATGTGGAATTTGAAATGTAAAGCACTCCTCAAATTATTGCTGTCATGTAACATGATGCCATTAAACACTTTTACATTTGTGAGTTATTTACAATATGTTTGTGATCAGTGTTGGGCAAATTACTTAGCTCCAGTCATTAATTACTTTCTCTCACAAGTAATTGAAATAGTGATTGAAATTCATTCAGATATAATTAGTTACAGAGGGAAGTAATTAATGCATTTTCAGTTTTTGAAAACCCTTCAAATATGTTCAATAATTTGGATTTTTAAGCAGGTTTCATGGACCGGTTACATTGATGAGAACAGCATAGACACATGCTTTATTCAACTTAATATGTATTGGACTTTAAACCAGAACTTACAGGCATTGTCTTCACGACTAAAAGTTGCATCAGTAGCTGCTTTTCACTCAATGTAAAGAACAATAAAAAAATAAAAAATAAATAACAAGTAGAAAACTGTCACGCTGCTTCCAAATACGTGGTTCATACGATGCGCCTATTTCCAAGTATTTTCAACAAAATATTCTCCATAAGATGAACTTCCTGTGTAATGAAACTTCCTCTCACTAAAAACATTCATTTTAGGATAAACGCTTATTTGTCCATCAGTCTGAGTGTGACTGTGAATGGCTGGTTGTCGACTGTACACAGGATGTGCCTTGAGATTGGCGTGCGACCACTCCAGGGTGCACTTGTCCATTCACCTAAAGTCAGCTTGACATGGCTCCATCTCACCCTTAACCTGTTGTTGCTCGACTGTTTTGTGTTAATTTCAGCGTTTTGAAGCTAGCTTCATTGTTTTTGATTATACCCATGAAGATCAGTGTGACGACTATAACTAAGAAACAAAGGATTTACAAGTGCCAGGAATGAATGTATTTCAGGCCCTGTAGGTGTGATAAAAAAAAAGCTCCCGCTCTGTGTTCTGGTGGTGCATAATGATTGCCAGCAAAATGCAGTCAATCAGTGTTGATTAAAAACGTGTCAGGTTAATTTGTGGTTCACGTTTTAGACTACAGAACCCCCTGTGGTGTACTGTAAAGCAGACTCAGTAATCACACGTGTTTGTAGGCCAATAAGAAAGTGTACCTCCACGTTAACTGGTCTTGAACTTGTGAAGGGAGTACACGCTGCTATGCTAATGATCCGAAACCATTGCCACGGCAGTGCACAGTAGACAGAATCAGCCTTGCCATTGGTGTGGTAACGATCGTAGTTGTTTAATTTTGTGTGTTGTACGATTGAGTAGCAGCAGTTATTACCTATGTCACTCTATTGTTATATTGTACAGTAGGGTGCACGAGAGTTACGAGTTACTGTTTTTCACTTAATTATTTTAGCTGTTTTTTTCTTCAAACAAATGTTTATTGCAATCAAGATTTCATGACTGTGTTAGCATTGGTTAGTGATAGAAACTATGCTTGTTCCACTGTGTGTACAAAATCAGGTTACATCATTGTCATAGGAATGGAACTCAAGGCCCTGTTTTTGTACCCCGTGCAAGTCTTGTGCAAATTGCAGTCTAACTGTGCGCAAGAGCGGAGTTTTCTTTCTTTTTTTCGTAGAAAGGCGCAGTTAATGACGTTGTGAGCTGACTTACTTTCTATTCAATGAAAGTCTCTCCACTCATTCCCTTTAAATTCATTTTAAGAGATGGCGCGCACATTCTCTGACATTGCGGAAGCAGAAATCGACTCGCTTCAGTCAATGCAGATGATCGAAGCACGCTTAGAAGTATGTTTATAAGGAACTGCAAGCAGACCACTTGCGGATGATATGAAGTTGGCCAGGGTGGTCCCAGACCACCATTGTGAAGTGGGCAATTGGAGACCACCTTCCTTACTAGACATTTGTATCTGTGTGTAACCCCCGCCCCACATAGCTGTGCTGTGGCCCAGGAGACTTTTGATAAATACAATAAAGATGATGATAATAATTCCTTCAACTAACTGAGTTCCACAATGAATTAGATGGTGTGACACATGTTGTTTTCATATTTAAGAATAAAATACCAGATCATTCACCATATATACACCACAACTTAGACCTGCTTTTGCTGGCCTCGGCAGTCTAGTCTATTTTCTGTCACCAAATTGTGAGGAGAGCTGGGGCTGTGTAAAAGAAAACACCCTCGCTAAGCCGGAATGCCCAGCATGGGCCAGCAGGGTCTGCCAAATTCAAATTAAAAAAAAAGGTGTGTCTTATTCGGGATCCAAAACACTGTCTTTCTCATTGAGAATAGCTGTCCCAACCCCACAGACAATCGGTGCTCAACAGCAGATCCAGACATCTTCCCACTCAAGCCATTCTATGATGCAAACATAAGCGTCTGTACATGCGGTGTCAGAGTCCAAGTCCGGCGCTAAGCTTCCTACATCGGTCTTACCTCAGAACACATTCCCCGTTTTACTGTACGAAAGATCATAACAGAGCAGCGAGAGCTTGTGGGAGGACATGAGGAAGGATATAGCAGCTCAAGTGTTTCTTGTTATGGTGGAAAATTATGCAAAAGCTCTCCAACTAGCATGAAAGATCAAAGATAAAGGCCATAGGGCATGCACATTAAGAGTTATAACGAGAGCCCTTAGCTCTGCACTGTTTAATTATTGAAACAAGAAACATCTTAGATATTTTAAAGAGCCTCTAATAATGTCGTTTGAAAAGAAACACCCCGGTGAAGACAAAAAAAAAAAAAGGAAAAGGCGAGAAAGCACCCGCTAATTTGCTGAGTCGTTTGAGCGTTGTGCAGTTTTGCCCCAAAGTAAGAGAGAACTTTCCACAAATTAGGCCAAAAAGAGCCACGTTTGCTGCAAATCAGTTCCACCGAGGTCCACGGCGAACCGCCCAATTATCGCAATTACTTCTAATTAGCGAGCGTGATCAACAGACAAACACAGCTCAAATCTCATAAACCAGACGTTGTCACCACTGCGTTTATGATGCAAGCATTTAATCATGCACTCAAATTATGGGGGAACACGTGTTCGCTGGCCATGAATAAATCAGCTGATTGTGGTCGCCCTGCACATGCGGCAAGATGTGTTTTTACAACAAATTTTCACTAAATGCAGTTTTACAGTCATTACTGGGATTATTAGTCCCGTTGCGGTTTTTAAGGTATATATTTCTGTGGAGGGCGGCCCGGTAGTCCAGTGGTTAGCGCGTCGACTTCACAGTGCAGAGGTACTGGGTTCGATTCCAGCTCCGGCCTCCCTGTGTGGAGTTTGCATGTTCTCCCCGGGCCTGCGTGGGTTTTCTCCGGGTGCTCCGGTTTCCTCCCACATTCCAAAAACATGCATGGCAGGCTGATTGAACACTCTAAAATTGTCCCTAGGTGTGAGTGCGGGCGTGCATGGTTGTTTGTCTCTGTGTGCCCTGCGATTGGCTGGCAACCAATTCAGGGTGTCCCCTGCCTACTGCTCGAAGACAGCTGGGATAGGCTCCAGCACCCCCCGCGACCCTAATGAGGATGTAGCGGTTCGGAAGATGAATGAATGAATGAATGAATATTTCTGTGGTTTGAACTATATCTAACTATATCGTCCATTCTATAAAAAAAATCCTTAGTGATTACGGAGTACAGAATAAAAAAAATATTCCGAACACAGACTTTGAGGCTGTTCCTTTTTCGAAATATGTGTAGCAAAAAAAAAAAAAAAAAAACAACAAACACAACAACAAAGACAAAGCAACACCTCAGAATGGATTGTGTTCGACCATAAGGGCTAAAGTTCATTTTCATGAGAGTATTTCACCATAAAGCTCTCGCCATTCATAGGGGCCAAACATTTGTGTGACCAAACGCAGAGGGAGGAAAAGGGGATAAGGGCCACATTAATCCATGTCAGTGCAGGCCAAATTATTTATCACCTTGTGCAAACAAACTGTGTCCTGGACAGCCTGTCAGGGTGGGGGTGGGGGAGGGGGGGTTGGGAGGGTAATGGTGGGAGGGGTTGAGGTCCATAAGGGCTGCCAGCTACTCTGCAGCCTGACCCCCATCACTCTTCCTCTTATCTCCCCTCCTCGGCGTGCTCCTCATTACTCCTCGCGCAAAGGCAACCAGGGCCCGGTGACTATACACAGAGCTGTGCATGCAGGAACCCCAATGAGATAACTAAAGCGCTCTCTGTGTTTTTGTTTTAGCCTCCTTGCCGGACTTTATTGAAAGCACCCAACTGCTTCACTGATCAGGTGGTAGGCTGTGCGCTACTTTATCTCTCCACATCTTTACTTGTGTGCCTATGGTTGTTTGCGTGTCCATGAGCAACATGCTTGGAGGAGGGAAGAAAGGGTGGCAGGGGACAGGGATATACTATGGGTGCATCTGGACTCTGGGAAGCAACCTCCTCAGCCTCTCTCACCCACATCCGAGCCCAGGCAGGCCGGGGAGTTCCAATCAATAAGCAGTGGCCGAAGCTGCCCCGAGCAAGCTGTTTGAAAAGTCAGAGAAGCATGAAATGGCCATTATTAAATTACCGGGATGGACACATTTAGGAGGCCATTGCATTAAGAGAGCAAGCTCACCCAATTAGTGGATCAGCACATTAATAGCCCTGGATGAGAACACCATCTGATCAGAGATTATGCGTACACACAATCTATTGACCTATTTTAGCCGTCCACTGAAAGCTTCATAGCATTCGCACGGCGCAACACTAACTCATGTCCCGTAGCCGGAACGGGTGGTTTATAGTTCATGCATGATTCATTTGTGGACTCGCTAAAGCTCCGTGATCTTCCTGCAGTTGCTCTTTTGCTGAGTCAAACCTCATCCATTTGTAAGCTGCAAAGCCATATTGCAGACAAAGAAGTATTGTTGTGAGACGTTCCCTCGCTCTATTCCAAGTGCATTCTCCAGAGGGGAAAAATGAGAACTGATTTACTTACTTGGTTGTACTACAATGTGTGCAATGCCATATGGTAAGCCCAATAGCACAATTGCTGAAGTCATTTTGAAATTACTGTTACTAAATGAATAAAAAAGACCAATGCATTTTTTTTTTTTTGGTGTTTGCCCAACATGTTCAAATATGACGCGGGCAACTACAACGTATGCTGATGATGTCAACAATAGGCTTAAAAGGAGATTGGAGTTAAGGAAGTGATTTAAGCATGAAGTTACGCCAAACAGGTTTTTTTTTTAGCGACACATACATGAATCTGTACAGTATAATCCAAAATCCTACAGCAAGAGTAAATCCAAGGCAAAATAATTCTCACAAGAAATTAGAAATCCATTTTAATTCACTTCATCAAAACATCGATAAATAAATCTCATCTGTTTCAGAATGATGGCAAAATAAGGTCCTTTGTGCAACATTTCAGCATTTTGTGTATTTCTTTCCCTGAAATGAATGACTTGAAAATAGTTCCTCAGCACCTCAGAACACTAATCTTGTATGGCACCTTTTGTGAGAACTGCAAGCAAGTATTATCATCGACCACATTTATATGACATACACAAAGACACCTTTTTGAGTACGTCGATGCTGCAGCAGTTATGGATGTGGCAAGGTGAAGCAAATTGTGAAGATGCTTCCTCCTTGGAGATGTATCATCAAGCAAAAACTCACTGGATTAATATAGAATTATTTCTTTTGATTGTATGATGTCATCATAGCTCAGTTTTACGATATTATTTGTCGAATGAATGGCTACTATTAAAGTCACATACAACATGGCTGATGGGCTGGCATATCGCTTTGAGCCGGTTCATCAATTTTCCGCTACAGAATCGACAATAACAAGGAAAAGAATATACATACAGGTATTATGAATATACAGTGTCTGACTATGCTCTATTTTGCCTGTCAACACCACCCACTTAACCCCACCTCTGTCCTTCCTTAGTCCGTCCTTTTGAAATGATTTCTCGTTCTCTGTCCTATGTCCCAAAAACGGGTGTCCGACTGGGACGGAAAACCGACCATTCCGTCCGAGGGGTGGAATGCCCATCTCTGGAAACCAAAGTAGCCATGATTTGAACCAAGAACCTCTATTTTAGCATGCATGTCTAAAATCACGTTATAATACTATAAAAATATAATAATTAAAAGTTTCTTCCCACTTTATTGCGTTGACAGTATATTACCATTGAAATGTTTGTATCATCCATTAGCTGTGGACTGTCTGGTGATCGTATTCACAACTTTGGAGTTTTGATGCTCAGTTTCCCAGAAAAGAGTTCTGAACAAATGTTGTTTTTAACTTTCCACACTACTCGTTACAAAATATCCATGTGAAAACATTGGTGTCTCTTCAGAAGTATCATTGCTGTCAATGCATTCTATAACAAGCATCCACAGACTTGGCACGTCAAGGGCTCTTCAGAGCCCCGGGCATATTTTAGTGCTTTGGTGAGTGATGTTTTTAATATAAATTATTCACTTGAGAGAGGCGCAGCTTTGGATGCTCGCCCCTTGTTTTTAAAGAGCACCTTGTTTGCTCCTAATTTTACAGCTGGTCAGGCAGAAGTACAGCGGCTAACCTGCGGGTCAGACAGGCAGGTGGGAATTGCCATCTCCCTGTGCACTTCCACTGCCGTTCTAATGCCCGTGAGCACACCAACGCGCAGACACACAAATGTTGACGCAAACGCACACATACACAAGACTAGTTGAGTCCTCGTAGACAGAGGTTACAAGGGTAACTAAACCGCCGGGATGCCAAGATCGTTATTTCACTCTCATCGCTGGGCCGTGTCCACCTCCAGCGTGCTGTGTCTCAACAGCACCATCACCATCAAACACGCAAACTCAACAGTCAGCCCGCGGCGGCAATGTTTCCAGCAGGCCAAGGTAAGAGTGTGCATGTGTATTGATTCAGCGCTGCTCCGTTCACCCACACAGAATCTGGCCTTTCACTTGTTAGCCTTTGACTTTTTGGAGTCTGGACTACAGCAGAGATCACAGCTGCGCTGAAGTGAAATGGACGACTTTGTGTTTAGAAAGACATTGTTATCATTAGTGGCGTTATGAGAAAAAAAAACAATGAAAGTAGAGGCTTTGTAATCAATAGATCACATTTTAATCCATCCATCCATTTTTTATACTCATTAGGGTAGTGAGTGTACAAGACTCTATCCCAGCTTTCTTTGGACAAGTGTGTGTGTGTGTGTGTGTGTGTGTGTGTGTGTGTGTGTGTGTGTGTGTGTATTGTGTTGGATGTGGGAGTGAGTGCTTCTGTCTTT
>CAAKHF010008979.1:9482-32274 GCA_901007745.1 Hippocampus kuda
CCCAATCCCCCAAGAAGAATGTGAAGTCAAGGAGAGGTCCTGATGATGTTTTGGCTGCACAGCCTCCATCTCAGCGCACATCAATCCTGCCGCTGGCTCGGCCCACTTAGGAAAGGACAGCGGAGCCTGAACCCGGCCTCAAATTGACCGCGGGAATGCCCAGGCACGGACAATCCGCAATCACCCCATGCTGCTCCCACCAACAGCCACATAAGTTACACACACACGATAGAAATGAAGGGATGTGCACTTGAAGCAACACTTTTACACACATTTGAATGCAGACAGGACATGCTACGTCTTTATCACTGCCAATATAACTCTGACAACTACGACAAACACAACATGTACCACAACTACGAGTACTTCAACTATCGCTACTACTCCTGCTACTTTTACTACTACTGTTCTGTAACTTAAAACAACTACACATACAACTATGACTGCAACTAGTATTGCGACTAGCGTGACCACTATTGCTATTTTACTACTCCTAGAACTGGAAGTAGGAAATCTACTTCCACCACCACTACTATAACTTTTACAACTACAGCACTAATATGTACAACCACCTCCGTGATATTTACGAAAACTATCACTACTTGAATAACTACTATTGCTACATTTACTACAACTGCATCTACTACTGCTGCTGTTACTACGACTAATACTACTACTGCTTACAATAACTCTTGCTACTTGTACAACGATAACAACACCAGCTACCGCCAATGTAAATACTTCGACTGCTAAAAACACGACCGCGTCCACTACAATCACTGCAGCGACTACATCTATGGCAACATCTGGTAAGACTACTACGACAACTACAATAATTACTCCAGCTACACATGCACATTACGACCACTGCTACCATTAGCATAAAAATGATCTCTAGTACTACAACTAGTACCAAGAATATAAATTCCACCATTCAAACAAACTACGACCACACTAACAATAACAAATTACTTCAACAGAGTTCTACAAATGCTCCAACTACAAGTTCGTCTTTTACAACTACTACGTCTACTACAAATAAAACTGTTGATAAGAATATTAATTGACAGTAGTTGACTAAGCCATCAAGCAGTTTTAAATAGCAATGCATTAAAAGTTTAGTGTTTTAAATTAAAAGTGAAAAAAAAAAGAATTCACACATGCTGAATGTATATCAAAATGAAAAGTTGTTGGATCTTGCTCATATTTTTTGATGAATTTGGTCCAGGCCTCGGAGGACGTTTAAACTCCTTGTAGGAAAAAAAAAAATGAAGCAGAGGAACTGCCAGGTCCGTCATAAATCCGCCGCTTCAATTCATCAAGCGCCCCCTTGGTTTTGTTGGAGCCAGACCCCCGCTTGTACCCCGGAGAATGACAGGAGGAAATAAGTGTCCCTCTCCTGCACGTGGCCTCTTCCACTCGAACCAGGTGAACCTTGTGCACTTTGATTTAGGGGGAGTGGGACAGGAGTGCAATTCCCACAGAGCTGCTTAGGAATCCATCTCGGTTTATTTACAGTCACTGATGGAAGATTTAGCGAAACACCTTCATGGATCGTGGACCATAGAATACAGACGCAGTGGGGGGAAACAACGCAAATGTGTGTGTGTGTGTCTATATATATATATATATATATATATATATATATATATATATATATATATATATATATATATATATATATATATATATATATATATATATATATATATATATATATAGACACACACACACAGCAACCTACACATCTACACACCTACACACACACACACTTTTTTTTCGACTGTCCGTTCTCATCATTTCGTACCGTCTGTGTATTGTTCGATATTTCACCACTAGAGGACAGTATTGGCCACCTGGATATTGTCGTTGTCTCTGGCTGTGTCCAAATTCACAGGCTGTGTCCTCATTAGGGCGCATTTTTGGCTGTAGTTTCTGCTACATGGCGTCACTTCCGGCACAAACGGACCCCATGTGGTTTCCAAATTCTAGAAAGAGAATTCGCAAACTGGGTCCTTCAATGCCTTCGACGGCTCCTGTTCATGGACCCTCCGTGGACCGCATCACCCGTGGTGAATTTGGACAGCCTTAATGAGAAATTGCACACCACGTATGGTCGCTTCACGCCAGAACTGATGTCATGCAGCCGAAAATGCGGACTTCGATGGACCCAGCCTGTGAATTTGGACACAGCCTCTTCTTTGACTAATCCCCAGGTTGGCCAATCAACATCACTTTCTTGCAACTATTTACACAGGTGGCAAACAACTGATTGAATTCCTTAAGTTAAAAAAAATAGACGAATAGAGAATTCTGATCGCCACATACCCGTTCCAAAAAAGAAATTGTCAAAGAAATTTCATACAACTGAAACCTACTCCAACATTTTCCATCATTTATTTAGAATAAATAATGCATCTTCACAGCCAAAAGTGGTCTCTACCCACCTGATGTACCTCCAGCCATGGTCCAGCAGGTGGCAGTACTGTACCATCTTTATGCTCCAGCAGGATGTGTGCGCTTTGATTCGTGACTGCCTACTCAGGCATTATCTCCTGCCCCCCACCCCACCCCCGCTTTAACACCAATACACCAGGCAGAGGGGGAAAAGCTGACTCACAGTTGTTGCTGCTGCTACAATAGTGCTGCACTCACAAACACAGCAATTAAAAACAACAATATTTCAATGCAAAATATCAACGCCATTTAAAGTCAAATGCAGTGTAACAATACAAGATTCATTGGGTTCCATTTTCGTCATACAATGCCTCAAGATAACATAATACCCTTAGGACTGTATCTACTCTCAGCAGTAAAATGGTGCTGGGTCCATATCCAACTTTTGTAAATCACGCACTCCCATCAACACTCCTTCTCCCACATGTAAACTTAAATGGAAGTCAAATCAATGCCCACTTAAAAGCAAAAAAGTCGATTGAAGGCCAATTTAAAAGCCAAAATATAAAATTAAGGCCCATTTAAAGGCAAAAAGTGCAAATAAATAGCTACTTAAAGGGCAAATCAAAACTAAAAGGCCCAGCTGAAGTCAAAAGAGTAAAACCAAGGACCATTTAAAGCCATGAAGGTCCAATCAAGGCCCATTTAATGGCAAATGTGTCAATCAAAGCCCATTTAAAGGCAAAAAAAAAAAAAGTCCTATCAAGTCCCTGTGAAACCCCCAAAAATAAAAATCAAGGCCCATTTAAAGGCATGGGGATTCTGTGGTATAGTTGTTCACACAGGATCCATCCATTTTCTGATCCGCTTTATCCTCACAAGGGTCCCGGGGTGTGCTGGAGCCTATCCAAGCTGTCACCCTGAACTGGTTGCCAGCCAATCACAGCCACACACAGATGAACATCCATTTACGCTCACAATTACACCTAGAAACAATTTTGAGTGTTCAATCAACCTGTCATGGATGTTTTTAGAATGTGGGAGGAAACCGGTGTACCCGGAGAAAATCCACGCAGGCCCGCGGAGAACATGCAAACTCCACGCAGGTAGGCTGGAGTTGGAATTGAACCCGGTACTTCTGCACTGTGAAATCGATCTGCTCACCACTGGACTACCGGGCCGCCCGGAATGTAAGTTATTTATTCTTTCTGTGCGGCCCAGCACCAAGTGACCAGTGGACTGCTACCGGTCCGCGGCCCGGCGGTTGGGGACCACTGCGCTAACGACTGGCTCACCAGGCCTGTTCACACAGCAATCAAATTGAAAAAAAAAAGTCAAAAGAAGGCACATTTAAAGGGTGAACGATCAAATTAAAATATATGTCAGAAGTGTCAAAATTAATGCGTTAACGCGAAATCCCTAATTCATGTTGTGCCTTGTTTACTCTGCTGGTCCTGCAGTGCACATCTTGGCCTCTTGGGTGCAGTAGCGTGTAGTCATGCAAATAGCACACATAGATTACATTTTGTTCAATGACCAGATGAAGAAATTTCCAGAAGTTGGCCCGCACCTGTACCTGATGGCGACTTTCAAAGACCCATCCATCCATACATCCGTCCATCCATTTTCTAATCCACTTATCCTCACGAGGATTGCGGGCAACTGAAGCCTATCCCAGCTGTCTTCGGGCAGTAAGCGGGGCACACCAATTGAACTGAACTGACCATTGGGATGAATTAAAAAATAATAATAATAAAGTAAAATTTGCATAGTTGGGCTTTGTGATAGGCGAGGATGGACGCTATGACAGACAAGTAAAACTACAAAGCAGT
Organism: Hippocampus kuda; assembly: GCA_901007745.1. Lineage (NCBI taxonomy): Eukaryota > Metazoa > Chordata > Actinopteri > Syngnathiformes > Syngnathidae > Hippocampus > Hippocampus kuda. The sequence goes on from CAAKHF010008979.1 coordinate 13,712, forward strand.
TGGCAGGTAATCACAACTGAGTTGTGAACGGTCAGAGTGGGAAGAAGTGAAAACATTTGAGAGTGAAGGAACTGCAGGAAAGAGAGACTTAATTTCAATTAGTTGGCTTGAAAAGTCAATACGGAGTTAAGAAAAGAGGTTTTGAAGCCTGAGCTTCAAGTTATTCTTCAGTTCAGTGAAGACAAGCTAAGGATTTATGAATCCAGGTCAAGATCTTACGACTAAAAAAAATATTTCAAAAAATCATAATAATCAAGTTTGGGGCATTTGCACTTGCGATGGTGTGGAGTGGACTCAAGGTTAATGTCAAGATTTGTGAGGCGACATTTAGCTGACAATACGTTGCATTTAAATACGACTTTCAGAAATATTTAGATCCAGTACAAATTCAATAAGTGCAGTAATTGTTGTGCAGTGCATGCCCATCTTGTTTGTTGTTCAACTTGAATTTGAAATGCTAAAACAATGAATATATTTTCATATAGTAAGCATATTTGTCCACTTATATGTTGATAAGATGATTTAAACCTTGAAAAAATTCTATTTATTCATTCAATGTGAATGTTTCTGTTTTATGCCGCTCATGGTTGTAGCGGTCGTAGGAAGCAAAAACAATCATAAAATGACACTTTCAATACATTTGAAAAAGTCAAATCCTTGATTTTTCCGTTTCGGGGTGGGAGAGATTTTTGACCTACATCTGAGTTCCTCCTTCAGTCTCTTTGGTCTACGATGGCAGTTGGTCCCAATGAGTGTGAATGTGCGAATGAGCTGGCAGCTTGTGTTTTGGGGCAGCATACGTCATAGCGTCATTGTGTGAATTTGGCAACATTGAAGCTTCTTTAGTTACCCACCTCAAAAAAACAGCTGAGCCCACTGCTAGTGCTTAGTCAGTACTGACTGTTAGAGGAATGTTTTAATGACAGTGCCACAATCTCTTTGTAGTGATTCATCCCAGCCATCTGGCACTACAAAAAAACAAAACCAAAAAAACCCATTCCTTTAAGATCATGCAAGTAACAAAATACATGTGTAACAACACAAGCAATAAAATGCATATATGGTCCAAAAACTGTTTATAACACAAAAACTGCAGCATACAGTACAGGTGTATGAACAAAATACAGTATATCAAGACTAGTCACAAAATTAGGACCATTTGCTACAAAATGAGATGAGAAAACAGACCTGGTCGCTTTTCTTTCTACTCACTCACTCACTGTCACTTGACCTCCCCTCGATCACCACCCAAGACAGCGTTGCTCATCTGATGTCGTGCAACAAACCTTTCAAGCCAGCGGGACGCTTCGAAGTCCTCCATGCCCATAGTTGGCGCTATGGAACTCGGCGTCTCTCTCTAATTAGCGGTCCAGTTCGCAGAAGGTTTTTAGCACGATAAGTCAGGCAGTTAAAAAAAGAAAAAAACTAGAGTTCAAATGAAATTCAAACTAACTCGAATGAAAAATCTAAAACTACGTATTATAAACCTGTGCGGAGTGACGCGCAATTGCTGGGCAACAGCTCACATTATTGTACGCATTTATTATCAGTACAGTTAGGCTTCACTGAGGGGAGGATGATGATGTGAATGAACTTGCCTCAAACATAAAAATGAAATCCAAAAGTCACGGTGAGGTCAGTAACCGGTCCAGGCAAGATGAGCCTGTGAAACGATCAAAGGCACTCTGTTGTTCCACTTGGTTTGATCCACTGAGAGGCATCAACAGTGAGTCACTGTGATCACTACTACCAACACAGTCAAATCTGTGCTTGTTTAGGATGACAGCAGTGCTGTGGTTCAACTGCCAGCTTTTGCCTTGAAGCTTTCCCGAAGTGAAATGTCACGCCGCAACACATCCGTCATACGTCCGTACGAGCCACCATTGTGTGATTAACACCGAAGCGATCTTAAAAAGTAGTCGGCGAATCAAATTGACGATGTGTCCAGGATTACTTTCCCAGAGGATGGCGAGGAACAGTTTTAGCAGAGTCAGAGGCATGAAAGACGTGCGAAGTGTAAAAACAGCTGCTTGGCTATGAAGTTCTGCTTCCCTGATTGAAAATACAGTCCACGCTTTCATGGTTTTTGTTGGCATTTGTCTTTTTCTTCAGACACCGAGCTGCCGCTATCACAAGCAGCCACTTAACTCGTCAGTGTTTCCGGTTGTCATGGTAACCAAAGCCATACTCGGGGTCGGCACATCCCACTGTAGACGGGGATGTGGTGAGCAGTGGCTCATTTTTTGAGACAGATTTTATTTGGTATCACAAAAGAGTGATGTGTGTGAGCTGTATTTTTTTCAAATATTTGAGTGTTTTGACAAAGCTTGAAGCAAACAAGGAATAAATCGCTTTTTAAATTTTGTAATGTGTTTTAAAATGGCAAATAACACTCTTTTATACCCTTTTCCCACTGAAACTAGTGGATAGTAGTGATCCGTGGCGACACGCAACCAATTGGCATATTGTCCCTTTCCGATTGATCAACAGAAGGTGATTCTGCACCCCCCTTCCACCACTTTGCGTCTGGTTACACCACGCTGTGATTGTGGAGATGACAGTTCGACAGATTTCTTGGTGGTAAACAAAGCAACATGGAAGCGAGTGTTCTTTCTTTTATCATGCTTTTTACCATCCTCAGAATGGTCGAAAAGCAGCGGAGGCTCAACTCTTTGCTACTACTGAGACAATGTAGAAGACGTAAATTTTTGGCCGAAATTGCAGGGGGCGTGCTATATACGAGGCCGATGGCGCGCGATGTTATGACGCATCACGTTGCGTCCTATGTCATCACGGAATTACCGGGCAGCTACCGTGTCAGGCTTTCAAACTGCAAGCGATACGAAGCGGAGGCGATCACAACCCGCCTCCCATGGTGTGCTGGTGGACACGGATCGACACTGGCCAGTGAGCCTTTCCCACTGCCCAGAAATGCGTGTTTACCCGTGGTTTTGCGACAGTGGGAAAGGAGTATTGTAGAAACATACAAAATTGACGATTCATTAGAATGTAAAGAATTTTTTTTTTTTTTTAATTCTACTGCTCCTTCTGATGTGTCCTTGGCCACATGGGGGCAGTATAATCCCTCCATCCAACCATTTTCTATGCTGCTCTTGCTCTTCAGGTTACCGGCACACAAGGGCCTGTCTCATTGAAAAACAGATTACATCCTGGATTGGTTGCCAGTCAATCATAGAGCCAGTAAAATACAGACACATACAAAGATGGTCTCAGCTCCTTGAGCAGCTACAGTAATATTCATTATTCTTTATGGAGGAGAAAGAATACATATCTGTCATCATTTTTATATTGTCATTCTCCGTGTGTTGCCCCACCAATATTGAGAGGATTAGAACACCAAGAGACAGATGCTCTTCGTTAGCCTGTCCGTGCTGTTTTGAATCGTTGGTTAGCATGAAGCTACACAGCCTTTCCCAAGGGGAAGCTCTTAGGTTTGGTGGTACACAAGTGTAATTTTCTTTGCTTTAGGTTTAGCTTGATGGTAAAATTCAAGTGGGGATGGCATTAAACAGCTTGAAACATTTTTTTTTTAAATCAAGGATTGCTCACAATGTGATCACTATTCCTACAATAGGTCGGTATGACTCAATAGCTCACAAAATACATTTAAGTTTGAAGTCAGGATTTTCAATTTGTTTTTTAATCACGTTAATGCACATCTGAGTGTGCGTTTACTGTGACGTGTCTCTCCACCATGGGACTCTAGTCATAAATCTGGACGTTTTTAGCATTAATGGTCAGACCAGAGTCGGGCAGTATATCAGGCGTGCAGGGTGTAACATCCAGCGTCCAATAACACTTGCTGCTGCGTATGCAATTTATTGGCTGGGAAGAGAATGAGAAACCCAAGCAGCTTTTTTCAGTCCTCCGCAAGAGCTTTGGCCACTTTGACATCGCTAGTATTGCATGACGCTCCGGCAAGTCGCAGGCCCTCTGGCTGCTTCAGCGTCACTGTCGGCACCAGTTAGCATCGGCTACCGATACTCTTCAAGTCTCGTGCCGTGTCAACATTACAGGGGACCGTTCAACTGATTTATCTGTCGGGAATTCCATTTCGTTTTCCCTGTAAGATGATGACATTCGAAACTCTGGTATCAAAAGCTTGTTTCAAATCTATGATTAGTCCTGCTACATATTACTAGTAATTATGTATTTATTCCATCACCTCTATTTGTTCCACAGTACGGAAGCGTATTGCATTCATTAGAGGAAAAAAAAAATTAAATTTTTTTTCAAAGTTATCATGTTTGGGCTTTGTTTTGTTTTTGGAGTTTTTTGTGTAATTTAAAAAAATATATGTTTTGAAAAACAGGGAAAAATGGTTAAAACAAATTACACAAAAAAAAAGAACAAAAAAGGCCCAACTAACCAAGCCCAAAAATAAATTTGGTACAAAAACATGAATGCCATTGTGATTATGAGAAACAATCCTACAAGAACAAAATAAAAAGCAAGAGTTAAGTCATATTTTTCCAACATGTGACCTTCATGTAAAGGGTAATAAGGAAGGAATGTCTTAATTCAACAAATGAATTTTAAAAAAAATCTGCCTAGTTCTTGGAATTATAATCCACGAATAATAATTATAATTATAATGGACTGTTTTCCAAAAGATTCCTTTTTGTTCTCGGAAAAAATAGGACATTTAAGTGTTTCTGAAATAATTAAGCCTTTTCTTAAGTAGTTTTTCTGTAAACTACTGAGTAATCTATCGATTATGTTGTTGATTCTTTGATGAATTGCATAAAAATATTTTAATCAAGGATTGTTCACGATGTGATCACATCCCTTCACACAAAAACAGGACATTTCTGTCCTGGGATTGACAGTGGATAAAATGCACAAATTGTGATTCAGTGACTGTTGTTTTCCTGTAACATGTCAAAAAATAGGCCAAAATATAAAAGCAGATGTTTGCAAATGTCCTATTTAAAAAAAAAAAAAACCCACAAAGTTAATCCATCTACTTCTATGAAGGATGACAAAAATCGGATATTTACTATTCAGAGGCTGAAATTCTGACTTTTGATTAATTTGAGAAATGATTTGTTGTCGATTAAACATTGCACCTGAATTTTTGTTTCAAAAAATCATGCATGGATGTCTGATTATTGTGATGCTTTGTCACAGTCATATCAGGGCTTTTAAATGTTTACGGAAAAGATGACCAATTGATTTATGATGTCCGTTTTATTGGATCCCATTATTGTCACTTTTTTAAATGACATCTTTTTTGGCACATTGTGGTAGTTAATCATGTCATGGACAGAAAATGAAACCTCTCTATTCCTGTGCTGAACATAGCCGGTCCAGACAGCCGGTCGAGTGCATGATAAAACATGATGTCTTCACTTTGCCTAACTGAGAATTGCAAATGAAACGCTCCTATTAGTATGCTCACGCGCTTTTGCTTGATTTGCTTCAAAGGCAAAAGGCGCGCCACTCCTCACGTCGAATTATATGATCCGACACGCGGCCAACTTCAATTTGGCATTGTAAATGTTTTAAAGCGCTCTGGTAGCAGCAGGGAGATTTTCGCGCTTCGGATGAAGCTTGTCGAGCAGTCTATTCCTAACACAGAAGAGAAGATTGAGACAAGACATTGTGTTCACTCCTGCCTAAAAGTTTTGATCGTTTGAGTTACGTAAAAATGTCAGTGAAGAATAAAAAAAATCTTCGACCCAATTTAAACAGAGATGATGAAAAGTCAACGGCACGCTTCGCTCGTTGGGGGAAGGTTGCTTGTGATGTTTCGATCAAAGCTGTCCCATCTTTCAAAATCACTACTTTATTTTTGAAAGGAGACATTGCACGAAAAAGGAAAAAAAAAAAAACGGAACGACTTCAAACACTTTGGATCAAGTTTTCTTTCAAGAAGGGTCTTGCTCTTCCACGAAAATAAAAACGGTTTGAGGGCACGGACAAGAGAAAACGGATGAATGGAAGTTCAAAGGAAATCATTTGAGAGTTGCGACTACTCAAGCCCCGTAAAGTAAGCTTTGACCTCTGACTTGAAATTCTGCTAACTGAAATATTATTTGATAACAAGGAAGGTCTTCCTTGACATGAAAATAAACCTTGTGTGTGCAGGGAAAAATGAATTGTGATTATACTCGAACTCCGAAAAGAAAACGACGGTACTTTATATTGGTCCAGAATAATAGAGTTCATTTTTACCTTGTTCGCACTGTAAAACAAGTTCCTGCCATTTTGAAGAAATTCATTTGAGAATATCAACCACTTGATCACTGAAAAGACCTCAATTCCCTCATGTCACACCAAAATTAGAGTTCTTTAGAACTGAAACGATTACAACGAATGCCTCTGTGATTTTTCAAGACAATGGCCTGAGAGTTGTGGATCGCTCGAGTGCTGAAAAGAAAACTCTGACCTCAGCTACCTCATAATTTTCCACCAATGAAGGCCTAACATTTTTTGTTGAAAGAGCACATGAAATAAAATGAATCTCTGCCCTTTTGACACTTGTGACTGGTCGAGGCAGGAAAAGACAACTCGTGATATGAAAGAACTCATATCAGAGCTCTATTTTTTATTTTTTTGCTTTGAGCATCACATATAAAAAGAATTCTTGCCATTCGGAACAATTTGAGAGGAGCAACTGTTTGAGCGTGGAAGAAAAATCTTATCTCATCCACTTCGTAATTCCACATCCATTTCGTTGAAAGGAGAACACGAGATGGATCCGTGCCCTTTTGAAGAGCGTTGTTTGAGAGCTGCGACTGATCGAGCGCAGAGGAGAAAACTGCCGACCTCATATCATACCGGAAGAGTTGAGTTCTGTGCATTTTGAATAGATTCGCAATTGCTACTGTTCGGGCGCCGAAATGTTGGCGCCATTGAAGCAAAATGATGCAATGCAAGACAGCCTTAGCAGTTTTTGGCCAGCCATCCTACTTAACTGCAGCAGGCCTTTGTGTGTTTGGACCGCTGCCACACGACACAGCAATGGAGAAGGACAGTGAAAGAGCGCCGCGTTTGTCTGCAAGCTTCCCCCCGCCCCTTTCCCCTGTCTGCTTTTGTCAGCCACCGCCTCCTGACAAGTTTGTGCTGGGCCTCATGTGCCACTGTCAGCAGCATGACACCATGGCAATTCTAAAAACTTTCTATCCATCTTCCACTTTCTTTTCAGTTATATTAAAATGACAGACCGACTTACCTCAGAGAAAAACCTAGCTCAGAAGTGCCGCAAGTCCTGAAAGTTCATCCATGAAGTTGGTGGGTCGGGAGAAAGATGAGTACTAAACAACAACCTTGGGTGCTCATTCGAGGACCACACCGAAATGTTTATGTGCAACCCAATTATAGTTATATTACAAAATTCCATAGTACAGTCCTTATCAAATCATGGAGCAGGCCCTCCTGATGCTTGTGATCCCAGGGAACTCATTTGCTGTCCTAGAATAAAGGGTAAATGCACATCCACAAAAGAGGAGAAGGCTCCAACGGATGACGTACTCAGAGAATGTCTCAGACAATGGGGAACAGAGGATGAGGCGCTGGAAGAGGGACCATCATGGGAGGACAAGCCCCTACACGGGATGTACCACCGGACCATAACTGAAGTGGCTGATCTCAAGAAGTCCTATCAGTGGCTAGAGAGGGCTGGCCTGAAGGACAGCACAGAGGCACTCATCCTGGCTGCTCAGGAGCAGGCCCTGAGCACCAGAGCCATTGAGGCCCAGATATACCACACCAGACAAGACCCAAGGTGTAGGTTGTGCAAAGAGGCACCTGAGAAAGCCTACATGGAACGCCATAACCAGGTGGCTGGCATAGTCTACCGAAACATCTGTGCGGAGTACGGACTGGAAACCCCAAGGTCAAAATGGGAAACACCTCCGAAGGTGGTGGAGAATGACTAATAATAACTGTGGCTAGCAGAAGAGGCCTCTCTACAATGTGTCCTTGTAAATAATGATTTGCAAACCAAAAGAATGGTACCATTTGTGGTTTGGGGCATGCCTCTAACTTATAAGATAAGATAAGATAAGATATCATTTATTTGTCCCACACTGGGGAAATTTACAGCCTTCAGCAGCAAGATTGTGGGTAGAAAGAAGAGAAAAGTTTAAGAGAAAAGAAAACACAGTTCAATTAAGTGCAATATAAATACAAATATGGATAAGGTCAATAAGTTCAATTAAGTGCAATATAATACAATAGTCCCCGTACTATTCACATTCACATTTGTTGTCATATCATTTAAATAAATTTATTATTTGTTTATTTATTCATTTTTTATTCAGCAGCCTGACAGCAGTTGGTAGGAACGAGCGGCGGTATCTCTCCGTCTTCCCATCCACACAGAAACACATTTCTGTGTGGATGGGAAAGGGTTTTCATCGTTTCAACATTCCGTCCACATGAAGCTGGTTTTTCACGTTCCGTGTGTACAACACAATGCGTCTTTCCTGAGACAATGACACGGTTGTCCCGGTTCTCCAACATTTATGACAACAATAGTTGATCACCGTACCAGGTGTCCTTTACCTTGGCGGTGACCTGGACTTTTTTTCTGGAGGAGCAGAAGGTCTGGGTTGTCGCCATTCCGCACATTTTTCTCCGTTCTTGCTTGGTTGGCATTACTCGGTACTCTTTGTGTGAACACACATATTTCTTGAAACGAGTTTATGGGAAACAAACAAAATCTCAAATTTCCTTGTGGATGTGACTAAGGCTTTCAGGCGGAGATTGGGAACTTTTTTGTAAGCGAGCCATGAAAGTAAAATATTTGGAAATGTATTTCAGTGAGAGCCATATATTACACTATATTTTAAAAGTGATTTCAACAAAATGTCAGCATAATAAGCCTCTGAATTTATTCTTTTAAAATAATTTTGTGATAATGCGCACCATTTAATGTGAATGGGTTTTCGTTCCTCACTATTGCTAAAGATCCAGCTAAAATAGCTGGATTATAATCACCTTTTCAGGTCCATACGTGGAGTTGCTGCTGGCTAGCTTGCACCATGCTCATTAGCTCTTGGCTCACTTTCTTTCTGCTGTCTCCTGCTGGGTATTTTGATGCGAACGTAGCATCGTGTGTGTCAAAGTGCCACTTTACATTCAACACATCGATGCAATTTTGTCATTGCAAATTAGACACTCCGCAGAACCTGTTCTTTCCACGAAGGCAAATTCTTCGGTCCATTCGTCCTGAAGTGTACGATACTCGTCTTTTTTTTGGTTGTCACCATCCTATTCGTCGGAGAATTAGTTTAGAGCTAATGACCGAGCAGACTGATTCAAAAGGGGGCTTTTACCTGTTTACCCAGCAACGGCCAACGTACGCCAGTATCATCCGATTAAAATTGCTCCTGCAGCCAACTGCAGCCCTGAACAGGTTACGAGCTGTGAAAAATCGATCGATAGATTAAACAAGTGAGAATATTTTGTTTTATCTGCGAGCCAGATGCAATCATCAAAAGAGCCACATCTGGCTCGCGAGCCATAGGTTCCCGACCCCTGCTTTAGGGAATAACTAGTTGGGTTGCCACACCAACACTCAGGCTCGGTAATTGTGTCGAAGACAACCAGAACAGTCCACAATCTATTCAATGCCCTGAGAAGGAAAATTCTCTGACGCTGGGAAAAAAACAAAAGCACAAACACAAAGGCCGTAATTGAATGAGCCATTAGAAACCAGTGAGTGGATAATTTCTGCTGGCTTCATCTTGCATGTTAACCGCGGTCACCTTCTTTATGAAGTGATCAACAATGCTTAAAGGATCAAAGAGCTGAACTCTCATCTCATTTTGAACCTGGGCCAATGACAAGCAAATTGCTGTTTCCATGATCAGGTAGCACTAATAAATTTCCTTGCCACATTCATTGGCAAGTACAGTCCTTGTCTTATTTCTAATCAGCGACATTAAGAAAAAACAACAACAGAGAAACAGAACACTCTAGAGAAGAAACCTCAACAAGGCTTAAATGTCAGTCACCAGTGCATTTGTCCCAATGAAAAAGTTATTTTTTTGAATACTTGTTTTCTAAGCACAAGTAGCATTTAGGATACAGAGAAACTCATTTTAGAAGCATGCTAAGGTTTATAACACTGTACTCTACTCACATTCAGAATAATGCTCCCAAACTGATGACATTGCTGATGCATAATGATATGAAATGTAACAGTAGCAGTCCTGTGTTGTGTACCCACTCAGGGTTCGAGAACCCACTCTATGCCACTATGGAAGTGGACCGAAAACCCCAGGCTGACGACTCAATCGATAGCTTTACATAGTTGGGTGATATCACAAATTTATAGGGTGTTGTTTCGTGAGTAGTGAGGCAGCATGGTGGACGACTGGTTAGGCATGTCTGCCTCACAGTGCAGAGTTGGTCCATTCCAGGCTCCGGAGTTTGGAGTTTGGAATGTTCTCCCTGTACCTGCGAGGGTTTTCTCCGGGCGCTCCAGTTTCCTCCCACATTCCAAAAACATACACGGTAGGTTAAATGAATTCTCAAAATTAGGTGTGAGTGTGAATGGTTGTTTGTCGATGTGTCCCCAGCGATTGGCTGGCAACCAGACCAGTCCAGGGTGTTGCCCGCCTACTGCCTGAAGACGGCTTGAATAGGCGCCAGCACGCCCAAAACCCTCATGAGGATAACCGGCTTGGATAATGGATGGATGGGTTGTGTTGAAACATTTTGTTTAAATGCTGTCCATCCGATTTTAAACTTGGTTTTCATTCAACCTGATTGATCAAAAGTGATTTTACTGTTCAATTTATTGTTATAATTTTTTTTTATGTCACAAATTGTGCAGATTATTTCCAACTTTTTGCAAGAATACGTTACCATAAAATTATGTGACTAGGAATTGCACCGAAACCAGAAACCCACATTTCTGGTAATTAATTGGGAGTGAATCAGATGAATCCAAATGCATGTGGGAATAAAGAAGCACTTAAATCGGACTGCCAAAGGACCACTCTCCCATTCTTCCCCAAACAGGAGGCAGACGCATTTGAATTCCAAGAAGGAAGGACAGAGTAATACATCAGGCCTTGATCAAAGTGTTCTCCTGAAGTCAGCACTATCGGGCAGTATTTCTCAGCCATGACAGAGAAGCAAAGTGAAACATTTTGAAAACAAATTTGTCACACGGGATTATTTTTGTCTTTACGATGACCTTGCAGTAAGCGAAACAAGCCGCAAAACATCTTAGCGTCCCCTCGCATTGCTTTCCACAGCATGGGTTGGTGCCACACCACAGATGAGGAACCGGATGCCCCCTGACTCCTGGTTCTGAATATTGAATATTGAAATGATATCGAGTGTCCTTCAGTTGTTTTTTTTCCGCCTCATTAATGCAGTAAATACACAGCTTGTGTTTTCATCCCAAAAGTCGGTTACAGTACTATATAAGCACCGCAGATGAAGATGATATATGCTCATGTTCTGTTTGTTCAACATTCTGCTGTAAACTGAGATGGTTTAGAAGACGCAAAATGGGATTAATACACACTTCTCTTGGTGGGTGCCTACTGTTGCACTGCAGCCTGATACGTTTGACTTTGGCCCTCAGTCTGAGTGTGATTTATGATCAAACAACACCTGAACCCGGGATTTATTATCCATTACTGCTGTCCGTCAGGCAACATTACATTACACTCTGCCGCTCATCTCGCTTTACTGAGCAGCAGCACGCTGGCAGGGAGAAATGTGCCGTTAGAGCTCATGCTTGCAAAACATCGGGTGTCACTACAATGTCTAAAGAGGCTTCTCCTATGAAGCGGCCTGCTTTGTCGTGTGTTCTTGGCATGGCGTTCACCTGAGGTTCTCCTCTGCTGCACAGTTGTTGTTACACACTGTGGTTTTGTGAGCTTGGCATTTCAAATTAATATCGCAACTAGGTTTAAGCCATCGCCTTTTTTTCCCCCTTTTTTTTTTGTTTAAATACTATAGTGCTCAACAAAACAAAATTCTTATTGCTGACCTACTTGAACATGAATCAGCACATTAAAAGCCATGTCATTCCACTTCTGTAACAAGGGCAACTTTCTAAATTTAGGAGGATGCTCCCTAGAAACACAAAAACAGAAATGATCCACTCCTCCATTTCGCTGCGCCAAAAACACTGCAACTATTTACATGTCTGAATGGTTCAGCGACTGAGCACAAACAGATTCAGAATGCAGCACCGCTTTTGAGATATGCTCCAATTTTTAGTCCTGCTGCATTGCATTGACATTCAGAGCATTCTTTCAATCCCAGTATTTTCTTTTCTTTGAGAATTTACGAGAAAACATTGGTGCAGGATTACTTGAAGGGCAGTCGAGTCAAATTTTTAATCTTAACAATTATGTGTTTTACATGCCCCCGTTAGTCTAAACACAGCATTCTGAATAATATTGTGTTTATGAAGTATGGATTAAGCAGCAAAAATCCACCACTTTTTATCCATCTCAGTGGGCGGCCATTCTGCCACTTGCTGAAAATGACATCTCCGTGCCTAGTGGGTAAGGGAACGACCAATCACAGCTCACCTGTTTTCTCTGTTTGGTCTTGTGACATTCTCAAGATGAGCCATTCTTGGTCATTCCCTGAGCGCTGTTCAATTTTAATGTCATTTTCAGTTGACAGCAAGTGGCAAAATGGCTGCCCCTGCGATGGATGAAAATGGATGGATTTTGCTGGTTTAGTCACTAGCCATGCATGCAATACTGTATTAAACACAAGGCAGTGTTTACACGAGTGGGGCTTCAAAGAATCTATTATTGTGAAGAAAAAAAATGGTGTGTTAACTTCCCCTTTAAAATGTGATTCAGTAATTTCTGAAAAACAAGAAGTGCCAAGTTTTTAATGTTTACAATCACAACTAAAGTACAGCTTGCTTATTCTAAAATATATCCTCCACCGAATTAGTCCACTTTTGCAGTTTCAGCAAAATATGCACATTTTATAGAAACAGCTGCTGTGCATTAGCACACTGTGAATTACTGTGAGAACTTTGTCAAGTATGTCACGCTCACTCTCGACCGTAATGAGGACAATCGTTATAGAAAATGAGTGGATGGATGCTCAACTTGCTTCAACTTGACTTACATCTAAAATTTTCAGCACATGTTTCTGGAATTTGCGTCCCTGGCTTAACTTGTCGTGTTTTACTTTTCCCGAGTAATTCCCCAGTTGAATTGCCAGTTGAATGGGTGGAAAGTGGTCATAAATGACGCTGCATTATAAAATTGCGAAATACATAAACTGTCAGAAAAATCTTCCGTGTGTTTCTAAAATGAGGTGTTTGGTACATTTCTTCTGCAGTCTTGTGATTTCAGTGATAGTGCCTTTCTTAATTGTTTGTCAGCTGGCATAATTTAGTAACTGAAAAGATCCTATGGCATTCTGCGACTGACTGTGATGTGGGTTTTTTTTTTTGGGGGGGGGGCAGGGGTTCCTTAGTGTGGGTGCATAGTATAGCATGTGGTATTTCGGAATATCCCCACACTTGTTCACAAGACAACCTGCTTCTCCACTATGGAGAGGATGGAGAAGCTTTTTCCAAATCTTTGGAATACTTCCAAGGAGTCAAAGATCTGTTTCTGCCCATTCTCACAAAGTATGTTGGACCATTAGCAAATATTTCATGGATGTCTGGAATTGCACAGGATCAGCATTTCCAAGAGGCAGAGTGTAATAGGCTCCTCGAGAAACTGCATGTGTTGTCTGCCAAGACCGTGGGGACTTGTGAGTGTCTGTTTTAGCCTGTGATCAACCATGCATAACCGGCCACCTTCAAAGCCAAGACAATATGTGAGCGCAACATGCTGGCAAAGATAGACAGACGATCAGTGTATCCAGAGGAAACACACACACACGCACAAACACACACTTTCACACAATATGGTTGACAGTGCACTTACGTTTATCCCTCTACAGAGGCGATTGTTAACTTCATGCATAGATAATAGAGGCTAGTGTAATATATCTGTGTTGTTAGGTGTCTCTATATCCATCCATCCATCCATTATCTGATCCGCCTATCCTCACAAGGGTCACGGGGCATGCTGAAGCCTCTCCCAGCCATTTTCGGGAAGTAGGCGGGGGACACCCTGAACTGGTTGCCAACCAGTTGCAGGGCACACATAGACAAACGCCCATCCGCGCTCTCACTCACACCCAGGGACAATTTACATAAGATAAGATATCCTTTATTTGTCCCACACTGGGGAAATTTACAGTCTTCAGCAGCAAGATTGTGGGTAGAAAGAAGAAAGAAGAAAAAAAAACACTGTTCAATTCAGTGCAATATAAATACAAATATGGATAAGGTCGCAGTGCTATTTACAATATTTTTCACATCATTTAATTTTTTTTTTTTTAAATTCAGCAGCCTGACAGCAGTCGGTAGGAACGAGCGGCGGTATCTCTCCGTCTTGCAGTGCGGGTGTAACAGTCTCTGGCTGAAGGAGCTACCTGGTGCTGTCAGGGCAGGCTGGAGGGGGTGGGAGGGACTGTCCATCATAGCTTTAGCTTAGTTAGCATCCTCCTGTTGCCCACCTCCTCCAGAGTGTCGAGGGAGCAGCCCAGGACAGAACTGGCCTTACAGTGTTCAATCAACCTCCCACACATGTTTTTGGAATGTCGGAGGAAACCGGAGTACTCAGAGAAAACCCACGCAGGTTGACCCGCTAACCATGTCCATATATTTATAATGTAATACGAAAAGTGTACAGTAACAACCTCTGAGTGACAGAGCATCTGCTGGTATGTATGATATCAACAAACTTCTGATGCAAGCCTGATCTGGACATAATAAGGCACATTACTGACTTCATTTTAAGATTCCACCCATCCTTTTTCTTCACCACTTAAGTCCTCCTCATTCGAGTTGCCGGTGTTCTGGAGTCAATCCCAGCTGACCGCTCATGAGCCAATGGCACAATGTAAACCACAACAGTAAATATCAATTCAAAGAAATAATCTCAATTAAAGAAAATAATCGAACATGTAACACCTAACATGGCTCAAAAAAAAATACTTCTGTTTCAACAAATTAATATCAGTTAATGAGACCAACAAGACAGACAATAATTTGTTTTAATGAGCCAAGAACAAGCAGACCACTGGGTTACCGAGTGTAATGTTTTCAGCAGACGGATGACAATGTGTTTAATTTTGCTGAATCACAGATTGCTGCACCAATTCATTACCTTTGAGTAGTAATTATGATGATGTAAAATATCAAAGCACTGATTACACTGACGAACAAAATCCCGCCTCCATCACTGTTAGTGCGTCATTTTTGCTTCCAATTTCCCATCATTCATCAATTGTAGCAAAACGTGCAACGGAATGTTCACCTCTGCCATAAGTCGTGAAATCCATTCAGCTCCCAGTGCTTCAAGCAGTATGCGCAAACTAACCCCAATAGTAAAAACCAAGATTCCATCCGATTGCCATGATTCCTAATCACCAAACATGCAATTAAGATGCCAATTATTTGATCAAACCCACCCATAAATTTGACTGGAACAAAGCATTGGTGGAATTGGATGAGACTTTTATTTTGATCAACACCACATTTACATAGAATGGTGAGCAGGTTGCAACAAAACAAACATGTGTCTTGAAAGTGCTTCGACTTTTAAAGCAGACAGGAATAATCATGTGTGCACATCCCCCCTGGAGGCCAGCTTCCCTCAGGCAACTTTGCCTGAGGTCTGCACATTTGTCAGAGCACGCTTACACCTGTACATAGTCACCGACAGACTCCAGTTTTATTCTGTGAGTGAAGTCTTCCACTGTGGTCAAGTTTTGCTCCTTGCTTCAAAGTACTATTGTCAGTGGGGGCTGTCTCGAATTGGATTTAAAAACTACACATCGTACATCAACCAGCCGACTTTGAGCAGTTAGCCTGGCCAGCTTCGGTTACTACGATCGTTGCTAGTCTTGAAATACACAAACCAGCAGGCCTATGAGACAAAGGCCGGAGAGTTGTTGCATGCACAAAACAACACCCACCAACATCACAACATTTGTGTTCCTGCAGCACTTGCAACAGTACGTCGTACGACTACAAGCACATGGAAATATTTATTAGCAGGTAGCACGTTACTTGTAAAATCTGAAAAATTAAATATAATAAAACCACCAATTAAACAGTGGAAGAGAGAAATGCTTTTCAGAAATCCGTGACACGGCCCCAGTTTACAACCTGCTATGGATTGGAACACAAGAAGAGACCAACTGGCTTGTAGAGGAGAAACATGCAGGCTCCTGCTAATTACAACAGCCAGATTCAGTGGAATACAATGAAAGTTGCATTTTTTTGTCATTTTGTATTCATTTGTTTCTCACCCGGTCTGTTGAAATTTAGTCTTTACATGAAATTGGTCCATTGTGCAAAAAAAGATATGGACCGCTGTGCTGTCCTGGAAAAGTATCAGTGACGTCATCAACACAATTTTCATCACATTATGATCGATTAGAAGAAAAGCTTTAGTCGTTCAACCCCTAGTGCCGGGGTCTGCAACACGCGGCTCCAGAGCCGCATGCGGCTCTTTAGCGACATCTAGTGGCTCCCTGGAGCTTTATAAAAAAGCTCCATTTGAAAATGGAGAAAGATTTTGATTGTTGGCTAATATAGCTCAAATAGATATAGATACATGTTGCAGCTCCGAAAAAGGAGAGCGGTGGTGTTGTTTTTTTTTTAAAATGTACACTTTATTTATGCTTTTAACAGTCTCGACAAACACAGACACGTCTGCTTCCGACTTTGTGCCTTCTCTTTTCTCGTTGACTCGAGAGGCGTTCAAAGACAGCCTCAGAAAAACGGCAATTAGTGATCACTCACTGACACTAAGAAAAGCGAAAATGATGCACCAAAACAAAACATCAAGCAAGGATATTACAAAATAAATTATATGGGGGTGTTTGTGAACACACAAAAAAGAAATGAATAACATAAGCAATTTTGAGACAGTCCAGTCTCCTACATACATACAGCATGTGTTTCCTTCATTGTAAGTTTTATAGAAGGCTTTGATTTTTTTGCAGCTCCAGACATATTTGTTTTTTGTTTTTGTTTTTTGTCCTATATGGCTCTTTCAACATTTTGGGTTGCCGACCCCTGCCCTAGTATGTCGAGACACCTTTCTATCCATTTCACATTGCTCATCTGGATTCAATCATTGAGATAGACATTAAATCAGGCGTAGTTCTTTGTTGCCTTAATTCAACAAATGATGAATTTTTGAGGCAGGTGGCAACCGTGTTTAATGGGGGAAAGCAATCATTAGTATGTAGCGTCTGTCTTTCCTGAGCTTGAACGGTAGGGTGGGTGTTTGTTTTTGTCTCCAGCCATAGTCCACATTAGCTTAATTAGGGTCATGAAAAATGTGTTAAACATTCAGTGCTTGTGTGCATCTGAAGTTTGACGATTTTCCACAGCTCTCTTTTCCAGTTACACTTTCAGAGTGTCCCAGAGCAGAGAAAGGTCTGGTTGCCATGGTGAGAAGACTTGATAAAGTAGCACATACTGGTCTGTTCGAATCAAGACACATTCAACAAACCATTGTATCCATCGCGTATGGATGAAAATATGAAAAATAACTTATTCTGTTGTTACTGTATGTTGCATACAGTAATATACAGTGCAGTTCAAACACCATAACGTCTAACTAGAACACAGCACTTATGATGTGTACCTACAAAGCCCTATTTGATCAGCGGCTGAGATTTCTGATCCCGGCTGCTGTACATCAAGCATATTGTGTTGCCGTTCACTCAACGTAAAGTAGGTCAAGGTAAAGCAAGCACATTCGTTTTTTCGATTACCCTCTATATTTCATCAAAATCAAAATAGGGTACATCTAGCGAGCCGTTGAATGCCGAGAAACAAATTGTACGTTTGCTTAAGTATCTGGACTGATTAGTATGTTCCCTTTGAGAGGCTTTAAATGGTCTGAGTTGTGAACTTTAGAATGCGCTGCAGATGATTTTTTCCTGTGATAGATATTTTCAAAGTTTTAGCAATTTGTCATGACATCAGGTGAGGAAGCTTTCAGTGTGTTCATGTGTTACCGATGATGTAAGGGTTCACCTACTGACTTCAGTGCAGGCGGTGGGAATTCCCACTCACTGATGGTGACAGTGTAGAAGCTATCTATCTGCCCTGTGACTGACTGGGCACCAGTCAAGGGTAGCGTCTGCTTTCCGCACAAAATCGTCTGGGATAGGATTCAGCTCCCCATTACCCTAAAGACGATCAGGAGTTTTGAAAATGGATGGATGGCTGATCTGTATTCACTCAGACAGTCAAATCGACCAACCGGTTTCCTCCACTTACCAAACAATTAGTCCCCCCAGGATGTGCGGAGAAAACGTGTTGATTCCATGGAAAACAATCGTGATTTTGCGAAGAGCAATTCTTCATCCTATCAATCCATTTTCTAATCCGCTTACCCTCACGAGGGTCACGGGTTTGCCGGAGCCCATCCCAGCTGTCTTCGGGCAGTAGGCAGGGGTTCACCCTGAACTGGTTGCCAGCCAGTCGCAGGGCACACACAGACCAACAA